>KN882818.1:42772-87108 GCA_000934455.1 Apostichopus parvimensis
CTTCTCCGTCCACTCTCTGGTCCCGGGTCCTCGTTCCATCCGGATAACTTTTTACGGACATGCTTATTCGGAAACTCCTCTTCCGGTATTCGAAACTTCCTCAGGTCTTCCCGAGATGTCTTTGGTGTGCTGGTGAACTTTGCTGCGCTGGGCTGTCTAGACCCAGCGGTAGCCCCTTCGTGATCGCTGTAATCTGTCAGGGAACTCTCAAACTGATCTAGAATTCAAGAAATATGATAGATTTATTTGAGGCTATTATAGTTATGGAGCGATATCAGTTTAACTGTTGATCAAGTTGAGTAGATGATACCTTGAGTAGAAGTGAAAAATGACAATTGGCAACAAACATTGAAGTTCAATCATTTAAGTATACTGCCCTCTTATTTTAAAGTTAGACAGTGGCTATCTAAAACAACACTGTTTGAGTGCAGGAAAAGGTCAAAGAAAGAACAGAGCATAGCCAAGGCAGAGGAAGGATGCAGGATTTTACAATGGAGGGGGTGTAGCCAGGGGGTATGAGCCGGGGGCACTGGGGCACGTGCCCCCCACTATTTTCCAAAATAGCAAATGTACCCTACTGGCAAATACAATATGCCCTTTTGATGAAGAACTGTCTTTTGGATATCTTAAGCTTTTGTTAATTTTAATATTTTATTTTAATTATTTATTTTAAGTCTGTACATGCTATTTTTAAAATGGCATCCCATATCTTTTTGTAGCACGGTTAACAATAAAAAATCTCAATAAATAGTATTGATAGCAATTAAACTAACACATCATATATATTTAAGTGATATGGCCGGTTGTGGAATGAGAAAGTGCCCCACTGACGTTGTGCCCCTCCCCACTTTTTGGAAGCTTCCTACACCCCTGGGTGTATGGGGTCATGGAAGACTACTGCCATGAAGGTGGCTCTGATAGTCCTGAGCCCCCAGAGAAAGCAAAAGTTAGACATGATGTAATGGAGGGTGCCTTCTCAGGCATATTTAGGCTTATATATATTAGTTCTGTAACAAGGTCTACACTCAAGGGTTTGCAAAATAACTACTTTTCATGCTTTTGTGTGGAGCTGAAAAGGGGGAGGGGGCAGGGGGTGGGGAGGATACACACACACCCACTGCCTGCATTGCAAACAATAGCAATATTGAGTCTTGGAAAACTAGTAAGGAAGGCTTTACAGAACAATTAAGTTGCAATATCTGGGAGGTAGTGCATCTTTCAAATTGTTCGACACAGTAAACAGTAGGAAATACCATCCGGCGTCGGCAGTAGAGATGTATAATGTTGGGTACCATCAGTACAGGAGTGATTATTCCTATTTTGATCAAGGATGTGATCAGAGATGTAGCGATGGTAATAAAATGTGATGTACGTCCATTCGGCAGACCGCCCTCGACATCGTGACACATGCCCATGAAACGTGTCTATGAATAAATGGGAGTTAGCTTCCCATCGCAGCTGTCATTGTCCTGACTTTAACGGATCAGAACACTAACATGGTGTCAGAAGTGGGATTCAAACCCACGCCTTCAAATGAAGATCAGAAATCGGAATTGAATGTAACTTAAAACTATAGCAGCCATGATGGATAATCTCCACACTAGATGATGTGCAGCTTGTACTTTGAGGCTTAAAGGGTGTGAAGACTCGCGCAAAAAGAAACGTCTAATACCGGTAATTTGACCTAATTTCGAATGAAGTGTAACAGAAGTGTTAGACACCACCATCGATCCCAGAAAATACACACACAGCTTGCTATCGTCGGTAATTAGACACTAGTGTACAGTCAGTACATAAAGCTGCGGTCAATACCCACAGCACAGTATACAAACGATACAGTGATGGACATCTCAGGTCCAGCTAAAGATAACAATTAAGGTATCACGTTTCATTACTGTCTGCATTTCGTAGCGACACGAACAAAACGTCACTTGCAAGCAACAGAAAGTTAACACGGTTTGGGCAAGTCTTCAATGCCTTTAAGTGAGTGTATATCAGTTCAGATAGTTTTTGCAAGGTACTGTGCCTAGGTGGAAGTAATCTAATTAAGGCATGTTCTTTAACAGACCAATTGAAGTCGCAAAATCGATTTACAAATACTACAGGATCATTTCAGGACAAAATTTGGCACGAAATATATTATAAATCCTCAAGTTTATACCTTTCAGCCAAATCTGAACAAGTAGAACTTAGTGTTAAAATTAAGTCTGCACTTCCTGCCCACTGGCATGAGACTGCTGATCGACACTTGCTATGATTTCACCATAGTATTTTATACTGTGTGGGAAAGTGCTGTTTTCAATCCAGCATTTCTTTTCCAAGAAAACAATCAAAGCTGTCTAGACTGCTGTCCAAGCTGTAAATAAATTCTGTAATTGGTTTTCAGCCAATAAATTATCACTAAATGTACAAAAATGTAATTACATTGTCTTTAATACTCGTAATACACTTATTTGGAATAAAGATATATGTATGGATGGGAAAATAATTAAGCAAGTTTATACTACTAAGTTTTTAGGTGTAAATATTGACTGTAAACTTAGCTGGCGCAACCATATTTCAAGCAGTATAATTGCACGGAATATTGTCATATTATCTAAGTTGAAATATTATCTATCGGAAAACATACTCAGAACACTATACCAGACCCTGATTGTCCCGCATCTCACTTATTGTTCCATTATTTGGTCTGGTACATACAACACCAACCTTAACAATCTTATAATACTCCAAAAGGGAGCCATTCGCCACATAACACACTCAGCCCCACGTGAGCACACCAGTGCCCTATTTAAGAAACTCAACTTACTAAAATTGCACGATCTCATTAAAGTTAAGCTTGCATTATTTGCCTACAAGACCTGGAATGGATTACTACCAGCTGCCTTTGACTATTTCTTAACCAGTAACAAAGATGTACATAATCATAACACGAGGCATGCTAATCATGCCCACTATAATCTCTACAATTGGAACTTTAAGCCTACAAAACCGTGCAACAAAAACATGGAATCTTCTAACGAACGATTTAATGAGTAAAAAGTCAGTCACATCCTTTAAGAAGTGGTTTTGTAAGGAAATAATAGCTAGTTACTGACTAAAACTAAATTATACCTGTATGTAATTACTATATATATATATTGAACATTTAATTTGTACTTATACTTATGTATGTGTATTTATACACATATATATTTTGTTTTTTCTTTTCTTTCTTCAGGGAGTCTTCCACATTGTTAAGCTTTTAAGCTTTATGGAAGACTTCCCTCCACTTTGTACTTTTGTGGCAAAACAAATAAACTGTTTTAGCTCCCACTGCAAAATAAAGACTTTACTGCCAGGTAAGGAACTGTCAGTTAGTCAAAGCAGTGTAGCAATAATCACTGTCATGTTTGCATAGTCTAATATACTAACTGTGCTGAACGGCTGCACTGGTGATGAACAAAATTGCTGGTATGCAACATCTGTTGTGTTAATCTCTTCACTACAGCTATGGTTTTACAAGGCATTTTAAATGATGTGAAACGTAGCATGTAAGGTGTTTATTGCTTAGACCATGACTGATAGGCCTATACTCTGACGTAACCTTACATATGCTTGATGCACCAAAATAAGGCAAAACACGTTGGACTATGCTGTACGTATCTTTTGGTCTCATCTGGATCTTAGAAAATTTAGCTAATTCTCTCAATGGGTTGTGAATAAATGGAATAACTAGCCAGAATGGGTTGTTAAGTAAGAAAAACATAAAAGGGAACCCATCCTCCCGTTTTTACAATCGCACCTTTCTGTTAAATTTCAAGTCATGACGTCGATAGGTACTGAATTAGAAATGAAATTTCTGTACCAAAACATAGCTAAAAGAGCAAATCTGTGCCCAGCTCCAGCCGTTTTTAATGTAAGATTATACACAGTACACATATATGGGCATAGAAAGACTCTTGCAGTAGTTCAACGAGTAGCTATTGTATTTTTATTTATTCATCGACAACAGTATTTTGGTTTGCCAAAACATCCTTATTAAATTGTTATTGCCATGAGTTAAGTACAGGACAGTGAAAGACAAAACAACAACAAAAAACTGAATGGCAAGTATACCGTAGCTTCAATGGTAATGCATTACACCCTTCTCATTAACCCCTCTTCTGCACCCCTCACCTACCCCCCACGCAAATCACCCAAATTTCTGAAATCTGTAACTTTTGAAATTATATTAAACACATGGAGGTTCAAACTGATAAAATCTATTCCTAAATTCAAGCCTCATGTTGAATTGGCAAAATATATGATCACCTAATTTCAATAACCAGTGGAACCAAATTAAGCCTTAAATATTAAAAAAAAATAATAATTCAAATTGTGTTTCATTCACTTTTTCGATCTAGTAGTAAATAGATGTTGGAACTTGAACAATGGGAACAAAACTTAAATCGTCTAACAAACGAATTAATTAAGCGCAACCCTTCCCCAAACAGTTTCGATAGAGTTGAGTAAAGGTTTATATAGTGCCAAAAATGGTTCGTACGTTAATGCCTCCTTATACATGGCTTTTGCTTTCACACTATGAAAGAAGACATTGGCTGGGAATTTGGCTTAAATATTAAAAAAAAAGAATAATTCAAATTGTTTTTCATTCACTTTTCGATCTTGTAAATAGACGTTGGAACTTGAACAATGGGTACGAAACTTAATTCGTCTAACATACGAATGAATTAAGTACAACTCCTCCCCAAACAGTTTCGATAGAGTTGAGTAAACATTTATATAGTGCCAAAATGATTCGTACATTAATGCCTCCTTATTATACATGGCTTTTGCTTTCACACTGTGAAAGAGAAAGAACTTAAGCCATTGACTGGGAATTAGTAGTAAGAGAATTCCCCCTTTTTTTACTTTGGCAATGTATTCCACCAAACACTGTGTGGGAAACAAATTGGCATATGCCCCATACGACACCCATCGTAACCCCCTCAAAACACTCTGACAATGACAAGAATTTATCTTGATATGTTTTAAGATTTTATGGTTGTTAAAAAACTGGCCCTCGTCACTCACTCACTTTGCTGGATGATATCTGAAATGTCTGGTTAGTAAATTTGGAAACGGTTTCTGTTTGGTTTCGTTCTTTTTACTCGGGTTATAAACCAACTTTGCTCATCAGGATGCACATACATAGCTATGCCCTGCTGTGATGACGGATGGAGGGAGAGGGGGGTGGGTGGGTGCCTTCACATCTCAGTATTTGAGAAAAATTCAGAGGTTATAATACACTCTCTGGACATTACGTGGGGAAGGGAGAGGGGGAAGGGGGTCCCGGAAGCAGGAATGGGTGCGACAATTACACACCTGCCTCGTGATTCTGAACACTCGTAGAATAGATTAGAAGGCTTAATTGATATATTAAGCTGGTGACTAAACTTCATCTATGACTACCACTACAACCCTTGATAGGGTCACTCCAATGGACATCTGTTGGCTTTCTCAAACCCTTTAAAAGAAGGTATTAAACATAAAACAAACTCATAAGACCTAGCTTACTTATGAAATTGCAAAAGACATAAAATGAACATCCCTAACACACATTTACATAGATCTACACTAGTAAAGTATGGAAGCATTTCTCTTTACAGCATTCAAATTTTCCAACTCGGCAACGGAGTGAAACTTCAACGGTATGTAACGTTCGAACTATGAAGTACTTGGCATACACTTACACCCACTGCCCCCAAAAAAACATTTGACTGGAGGACAAAGCCAGCGAAACACGGATAGCAATGAACACGTGTACGCACTGTAAGTGCATACTATTCAACTGTTAACTTACTAACATCAATACTATATACAAATTTTACACCATACAAAATAACTCATCCTTAACATTGACAGATTTAACATTCTGTGATAGAAATCACACAAGATATAACTCAAAACTATAGACAACATTGACAAAAAAAAACACAACAAAAACACCAAAACAATTCCCCACGCACCCATGCACACCCCTACTACTATGTACACAATAGGCTAACAGTTCACGTACATCAATATGCATGCATTAACGACCTCGTACTGACCAATACATTTTCTTTGTCAAAATGTTTAATAACAGTAATAATGTTGTAAAATGATAAATTTACCTGTTAAAAGGCTTTGAACAAACTTCCATGAGAGGTAAACCGATAACATCTACGGCTGGGGATGTATTTAGGGACCACTTAAGTCATATACCTTGCACAGTCCTTCCTAATGAGTATCTAACTACCAAGTGAATACAATCTAGTTCAAAGTCTGTAAGACAGGTTAAGGTCACAGTTAGGGTTGAAATTAATATTAATTATGTAATAGCTCCCTCTATATAGCTCCCTCTCTACCTATAGTAAGCCATGTGTCATGAATGACAAGTTTTTCCTTACCAGTTTCTTTTCTTAAGTGACAGTTTTGGTATCACACCACAACTAGAGTAGTGCAAGTCCGCCTAAGACGTTAACCATTGTAGGGATACAGACTTTCCAACATTAAGGAAAAATTTATGAGTGTGATCAGCGGCAGAGGGGGAGGGGTCTAAGGGGAGGGGGTGTCCCCCTCCCCTTTGGAAAATTGTTTGTATTTTTGACTGCCTAGATGCAAAATGGTGCATTCTTTTTCAGTTTCTCTGAGTAATCTTATATTGAGAATTTCATCATCAATATATATATTATTGAACTCAACAAGCATGACAATTCTCAACAAATACTTTTCTTGAATCGATGAAAGTAATCACTTGCTAACATAATTGAACATTTATATCGGAAATTGGAGCGCACTTCTCAATCTCTAGCTATCGTATGCGTAGGGGCACTTATCGGTTAAACAGTGGATGCTAGACGAAACCAAAAATATTTTAATTATGCCGCTAACCTGATTTTAGACCTAGCCTAGGTTTATATGGATTTCGCTCCATGGTTGCACACACGGTTTTTCGGAGATTGTTTGTGGATTGCGTGTGATAAAGTGCACATAGCGTGTGAGCGTGTGAAGGGCTGGAAATGCGTGTGTCACACGCCAAATGCGTGTGACTTGGAATGTCTGGGGATATAGCCCTAAAGTGACCTACTATGTTGATTTTATTGGCATTTTCTGAGTCATCACCATTCTTTTTATTGCTTGAATATTAGAGAGGATGAAATAAACTACTGATGGTCTAAAAACCTGGAGGATTGAAGGTGATTTAAGGTATCTTCGAAAATCTTGAGTGAAACAAGAAGATTCTGCAGAGACAGCTGTCAGATGGGTTGGGGAGTACTATGGTAAACTTTGAGCTCTTCTGGCTCAAAATCTGTTCAAACGGTCATGGTGGCAAAAGTTGACTGTTTTATGATAGCCCAAGCTATTAAAAAAAATATTATTAATTCAAATTGTGTTTCATTCACTTTTTCGATCTTGTAGTAAATAGACGTTGGAACTTGAACAATGGGTAAAAAAATTAAATCGTCTAACATATGAATTAATTAAGTGCAACTCTTCACCGAACAGTTTCGATAGAGTTGAGTAAACGTTTATATAGTGCCAAAATGATTCGTACATTAATACCTCCTTATACATGGCTTTTGCTTTCACACTATGAAAGGGAAAGAGGCCATTGGCTGGGTAGTAAGAGAATTCCCCCTTTTTTTACTTTGGCAATGTATTCCACCAAACACTGTGTGGGAAACAAATTGGCATATGCCCCATCCGACACCCATCATAACCCCCTAAACATTCTGACACCGATGATAACAATTTATCTTGATATGATTTGGATTTTATGGTTGTTAAAAAACTCGCCCTCCTCGCTCACTTTGCTGGATGATATCTGAAATGTCTGGTTAGTAAATTTGGAAACGGTTTCTGTTTGGTTTCGTTCTTTTTACTCGGGTTGTAAACCAACTTTGCTCATCAGGATGCACATACATAGCTATGCCCTGCTATGATGATGGATGGAGGGAGAGAGGGGGGGGGTGTGTGAGTGCCTCCACATCTCAGTATTTGAGAAAAATGTAGAGGTAATAATACACTCTCTGGACATTACGTGGGGAAGGGGGAGGGGGATCCCGGGAGCAGGAATGGGTGCGACAATTACACACCTGCCTCGTGATTCTGAACACTCGTAGAACAGATTAGAAGGCTTGATATATTAAGCTGGTGACTAAACTTCATCTATGACTACCACTACTCCCTGGATAGGGTCACTCCAATGAACATCTGTTGGCCTTCTCGGACCCTTGAAACGATAAAATATTCTCATAAGACCTAGCTTACTTTTGAAATTGCAACAGACATAAAATGAACATCCCTAACACACATTTACATAGATCTACACTAGTAAAGTATGGAAGCATTTGTCTTTACTCATTGAGCACAGCATTCAATTTTCCAACTTGCTCGGCAACGGAGTGACAATCCAACGGTATGTAATGATCGCCTTACACCGGCCACTGCCCCCACAAAAACATTTGATTGGAAGACTGAGCAAGGGAAATACGGATAGCAAAGAAAACTTGTACACACTGTAAGTGCGTCTATTCAACTATTGTTCACTAACATCAATACTATATACAAGTTTTACACCATAACAAAAATAACTCATCCTTATACAAGACAAGACAGATTTAACATTCCTAGCTGACAGAAAACACAGAACTATAGACAACATTAACAAAAAAAAAAAAAACCCAAACAAATCACCACGCACACCCGTAATCCTATGTACACAATAGGCTCACGGCTGTTGTACACTACAATGCGTGCATTTAACGACCTCCAACTGACCTATACATTTTCTTTGGCAAAGTATCTAAGCATGATAATAATGTCGTAAAATGATAAATTTACCTGTTAAAAGGCTTCGAACAAACTTCCATGAGAGGTAACCGATAACATCTACGGCTGGGGATGTATTTAGGAACCGCTTAAGTCATAAACCTTGCACAGTCCTTCCTAATGAGTATCTAACTACCAAGTGACTTCAATCTAGTTCAAGTTCTGTTAACAGGTGATTGTCACAGATAAAGTTGAGTTAATATTAATTATGTATAACTCCCTCTATTTCACAGATAAGGTTGAGTTAAAATTAATTATGTATAGCTGCCCTCTCTATACCTATAGTAAGCCATGTGTCATGAATGACTTGTTTTTTTCCTAACCAGTTTCTTTTCTTAACAGTTTTGGTATCACACCTCAACTAGAGTAGTGCAAATCTGCCTATACTGTATTGATTTTTTGGCATTTTCTAAGTCATCACCATTCTTTTTTATTGCTTGAATTTTGAAGAGGATAAAATAGACTATACTGATGGTCTAAAAATCTGGAGGATTGAAGGTGATTTAAGGTATTTTAGAAATTTTTGGGTGAAACAAGAATATTCCGGCCGCAGCGACAGCTGGCAGATGGGTTGGGGAGCACAATGATAAACTTTGAGCTCTTCTAGCTCAAAATCTAAACGGTCATGGTGGCAAAAGTTGAATGTTTTATGATAGCCCACGCCATTAGCTATCATATGGTGGGTTGGACATGTCAGTTGAAAACTTCTATCTATGCTCTAGCAGCCTTGGAAAGTGACGAGTTTAGTGTGTAAGTCAATGGGAGCAATTAATTGTGGTGTGATACCTTTTGAACGAAAGCTTACCTGTTTTTAGTCATATCTAGGGCTGGAACATCATATAGCACTGTCTGTGACACTATGTCAGTACACCACACAATGCTTAAAACAATTATGAAAACTAGCTTATTTTGAGGATCATGGGTTCATTTTAGCAGTTTGGCAGATGACACTTAACCTACTAGGTGGCAGACTCTTATTAGACTCTATATCAATCCGCCTGATTGTTCTCCTTCAGGAAAACTGTCAAAAAGCAGCAGGAGAACATCTTTTTTGACCAGTTATCAATCATGATCTAGTTTTTTGTGGCTTGCATGTTGAAGAGCATGAATGGAAGTTCATGTGGTGAAAAAATTGGGTCAACTGAGGCAATTTTAGACCCCTTTAGGCCTCCCAGGAGCAGCTTAGGAAAATGATTTACTACTGAGTGAAGAGGTTTGTTTACAAGTGACAAAAACTTCAATCTCTCACAGCAAAAAAACTTCACGGTCATGATACGGAAAACTGAAGGTGCCATGAAAGGCCAACTTGTCAGCTATCCAGTGATGGGTAGCATTTAGCTATCCAGTGATGGGTAGCATTCAGCTAGTGAGAACTTCTATCTAGACTCAGAGACCACACTACTTTTGTGATTCAGTGTGTCAAAGGGGTCTTTAATAGGCATATATGCTACCTAATGCCACCCACCCTTCCCCAAGTATCCTATTGTGTTGCCAGTGTATTGTGATGCTATTATGTCATGATATTTGTTGCCCTCTATTTTTCAGGCCCTTTTGATAGCATCCATCACTGTATTCACATACATGGGCTACCTATGTGAATAGCTGTCACGTGACTTCTGCTAGCATGACCGTCAAGCCTGCCTATAGAAAAACAGTCCATCTCAGCTTCACTCGAGCATTTATCATTTGTTACTTGATATATAACTATCCCAAGTACTGCCATTAGGATTCATCCTAGAGCACACCTAAATTAATTGACCAGCCACCGTATGATTGTAAACACAAGTGCTCTAATATCCAGTACAACTTTCCTGTGTGTGAAGACAAGTTTGGCTTGTCCACTGAAATAGCACCCGGTGTGTTTAATCATGAAGTTGTGCAGAGGAGCGTTCAGTAGAGCTAGCATTCTGAACTCGGGTAGATATTCAATCTGCCCTGTTTTTGGCCGGTGGTATTTGTTCCAGGCCATGATTTATGTGACGTCTGCTAGTAAACCTTTATTGTGCAGATTTTGATACTTCTGGTTTAGTCTTATTTCGCTCCTGGTCTGAAATTTTTGGTTCAGTAGTAGCGCTGGCTCTGACCATCATGGTCGTAAGTCTGTATTTGTCTTAATAATCATCATAATAAATGAGACATAATCAGTAGACAAAATTAACTGCTCAAGGCGCTTTACAAAGAAAGCAGATTAATTTGCAAAAGAACAATTGAAAAGAAGGGTCTTAAGTAGACTTTTGAATGTAGAAAGTTTAGAGCATGTTCGAATGTGATCTGGTAACTTGTTCCAGAGATAAGAGCCAGAGTATTCGAAGCCACTGTAACCATAGGTCTTCAAGCATGGTTTAGGAACAGTTAAATACAGTTTGTTGGAGGAACGAAGTGTGCGAGTTGGAATATATGGCAAGAGAAGTTGCGACAGGTACTAACCTCTCCTAGAATTCTCTCTGTATTGTTACACGATTCGGTATCGAGACCATATCTGTAAACGGTACCTGTATTTTCGTGTCAATGTTTCTGTAATTCTATATTATTATCATGTTTTATTGACAGCTTCACCATGTGGTATCGTGATGGACCATTCAGGGTATGCCTGTATAGACTGTGTGCCGTATATTCAATTCTCTTTCTTAATGATTGTTTTTATCTCTCGTGTTTATACTCTCTGCCCGCTACAGCAGGATCCTGGCCGGTCGTCAGAATTAACCCCCGGATCGTCCATTTCCCATTCTGTTAATTAAACTTTTGTAATCTTAGCTCGTAAAAATAACCCTCACCCAATCCTTAGTGGTGTATTTTTGAGCGCTACCGGAATATTGTAGACTTGAGTCAGTGATACAGTATCCATGGGGTGGAACTAATTATGACCAACATTATTCAAAGAAGCAAAAACACACATTAATCACAGCTTTAATGGCTATATGTCTGATGTACACGTTTTCGATCTCTGTTTTATCACTATAGTAACTATCCGTGTCATAGAAGAGGATGGGGAGGCCGGAGTGACATGAGGGCCAGAGTGACAGGAAGGAAGGACTGACAGGGAGTATGTTGCCAAGGAAGGGGAATGGGAGCTAATTGCTATAGCAACTGGAGGTTCTTTGGAGTTAAATCTGTCTGCTGGCATTCTTTTGCATGTGACCTTCTTCCATCATGTCTAGGGTAAGTTAAAGGGTGTGAAGACTCGCTCAAAAAGAAACATCTAATAAATGCCGGTCATTTGACCTAGTTTCGAATGAGGTGTAACAGAAGTGTTAGACACCACCATCGATCCCAGAAAATATACACACAGCTTGCTAACGTCGGTAATTAGACACTAGTGTACAGTCAGTACATACAGCTGCGGTCAATACCCACAGCACAGTATACAAAGGATACAGCGATGGACATCTCAGGTCCAGCTAAAGATAACAAGGTATCACTCTTCATTACTGTCTGCATTTTGTAGAGACACGAACAAAACGTCACCTGCAAGCAACAGAAAGTTTACTTTTTCAGATGGCCGCACACGGTTTGGGGCAATTCAATGCCTTTAAATTGCTATACCAGCAGTTATACGAACATATTGCTACAAAAAAATCAGTGAAATCGGAGGGGCAAGGGGAGGGGGGGGTGTGGAGACAGGGAACTCATACAACATATGTACATTTACTCAGTCAATTCACTTGAAATTATCGTCAATCAAACCCAATAACAGTGCAATCATGATCCCCTGTCAATTTGAGGGCCTCTCTTTCAACCAAAGCAGCATATCTTTAGTACTTCTACATTCCAGATCTGACAGCACTTCAACAAAGAAGCAAACTTGTTTGTGAATGGAAATAGTTGAATTTAAATCCGATACTTATCTTTTGAGTGTCGCCGTGCAAAACGGTCCTTCAAAAATGTTAAGCGAGCGAATTTCCTTTTACAGTCGGGCGCAGTTTGAATTATTAACTCAAGTTCTCACTCAACTGAAGTGTCATGTCAAGTATACTGCAAGTGTTTGAGACATTTTAAGGATCAATTTGCCAATAAAAACTAAGAAAACTTTGCTTTTCATGGAGAAAATAGCTGCTTCAGGCCCTTAATTGTTTGCATTTGAGATTGCAAATTGGGGGGGAGGAGGGGGAACTGATCTACCATAAGGCCGGGTATCAACTTCCTAGTGTGAACGCTGCCGTACTCAGGATCAGAACCCACCATAGTGGTGTTCTCCATTTGGAGTGAGGATTCTGATGCCGCAAGTTAGGGTGATTAAGATCAGCGTGTATGTGCATGTTTGGGGATCACATGCCCCGTTTGAAAATCCGCCCTTTAGGAAGACTGCCTTTCATATTTCGCCACCGACCACTTCTTCACCTTCCAAGGTTATTAGTTTGGAAATATTGCCTATGTGTTACGTAATCAACTCGCCAAGCCTAGCAAAGGAAACAAGCGTTGAATAGTCACTCCCTCAGCTCAGATAACTTTTTCACTTTTTTACGACTTGTACTATTAAAATGGATGTTATTAATGAGTATGTGTCTTCTTTCTTTTTATTGGGTCATTTTTTCTAAAACCTTTTTGGCACATAAATATAAAATGTCTTGCACTAATTGTGTAGAAATCACACATAACAAGTAAATTGGAAAAGGCTTTGACTTTTTGTCTGGAAAGAAGTATTAAGGGATGACTTTTAATAGGCAGAATTTTAGTCTTCATATATATACAAAATCAAACAGAATCGGCTGAGAGAGCATTTGCATGTGTCTATAAATTCCAGGCGCGTAGCCAAGTGGAGGGGGGGGGCGAAGGGGGCGACTGCTCCCTCTTGTGCCTATTGTTTCTATGATATCGCTAGTAATTTCAAGCTTAGATGCAACTTACAAGGCCTGGGAAGTGCCATTTCCAGCGATCTGGGAGGCATTTTCAGCCAAAATTTTCTTCTACGCGTAGCGCCAACTCATGGTGGCGCTACGCTTAGATAGTTTTCAATGCAGAATCTACGGCTCTGATAGTTTGCCTACAGGTTCGCCCCTCCCTTGGCATATTCCTGGCTACGCGCCTCATAAATTCTATGATACTGTTGTAACAGTATCAATACAACATAAATACAAAAAAAATACAAATACTTTGTATTATGATCCTGACATAAACTTAATCAGAAATTAACCCTGCCTGCATGATGGATATTAATGGGTGTGGTCATCCCAATTTCCAAGCATTTAAAACAGACACAAACCGATTATTTGCTTCAATCACGGTAGGATAAACAAATGATGGCTCATATTTGTCATGATATCAAAGTGTCGTGTAATTGAGATATAACTGTTTGCCTACATAAATAAGTTACACTATGTCTACATGAATTTCGGGGAACCTTGTGCTTGAAAATTCACAAATTACACAGATAAACTGATGAAAACTTATAAGAACAGTTTGAGTGTATTTAAAGCAAGACTATAGCAACTCTTGAAGCAGATTTAATTCTTGGATGACTGTATGTTTATAGAAGACCTATAGAGCTCCGTCACATAACTTAACTGTGCTGAATTTGACCAAACTAGGTTCACCAAAAGAAAATCAAAGCATTGGAGAATACACAGAATTAAGTTTAACTTTAAGTTTGGAGTTCCCATGTTTTAGAAGTTTTTCAGACTTTGACACCTGTTGACCTCATGTGACCTAGCTTCGACCTCTACAAATTTCAATAGGTTCTTGCACTCATCAAGCTGGGTTTATATACTAAGTTTGTCGTTCAAGAAAGATGTACTTCTTGAATTATGGTGTTTACAAGGTTTACAAACTTTGACTTCAATGCTGACCGCAAATGACCTTTGGCCTCCACCAATTTCAAAAGCAGCAGGAGATAAATAATAAATATAAATTTGTTTTGTCGCATTTCATGTACAACTGTGCACATCCCTCACACACACAAATCCGGTTTAAAGGAAAACGAGAGAACGTGAACTTTGTAGCACTCGTGTAATATCGTACATGACTGATATTATTTAAAGGTATATGGACAGGTAGCTACAACTTTACTCTATTTAATAGCAAATTACATCTACTTTTCACATATTCCATCAAATCCTTGAAATTCGATCTGAGTAATTAATCCTTAATTTCTCAAAAACTAGAGCAAATTTTTAAAGAGTTTATATTGAGAATATGATCGGACATACATAAGCAATACATTCATAGCAAAATTGCTATCTGTCCATATACCTTTAATACATGGATTTTCATGTACACCCAAGTGTACACCCAGCTACTGATTAAAGGGAAAACCCAATTTAACAATGACAGTTGTACATAGGGACCTGGATGGATTTCTAGGTCATGATTCATCTACAGTGAACAATAGGGTTGAACTTTTAGCCGCACTGTGTTTAATCAAACCTGTCTGGGTTGACATAATACATGCCTGACTGTGTATTTAATAGTGTAAAATAGCCAATGAAATAATTTTCTTTTACATTCCTGGACTCCCACATAAGAACCTTTAGAAACCCTTGCAATGAAAATGCCCCCCCAAATGACTATTCATAGATCTTGCGCAAATCCTCGGGGAGTAGCCTGCCCTCGCCTCGCCTTGGATACCCGTGCACAAAGCATGTAAGTTTGTGTACGTAGGTGTGCACGCGCTTGATATTAATACCGCGTACGTACATGCAAACATACGCAACCGAACAAGCCCCGCCCATTCAACCAATCAGGATATAGAATGAGGCAATAGATACATTATTCATTAGGTTGGCTGGACTATTGACAGCTGTGAAATTGACAGTGGAAATGCGACACTCAGGCTCTTCCATTGAAACAAATTGATATGCATCTTTTTGGATATGTTATCAATCAGGATCTGGGTGTTTTGTTTTGATTGAATGTTAAGAGCATGAATGGACGTACATGTGGTGCAAATTTTGGGTCAGTTGAGGCAAGTTAAGACCACTTTAGGCCTCCTAGCAGCAGCGTACGAAAATTGTTTACTACTGAGAAAAGAGGTTTGTTTGCAAGTGATGAAAAATTCAGGCTCTCATAGTAAAAAATTGTCATGGCCATGATACGGAGAATGGATGGTTCCATGAAACTCCAACTTGTCAGCTATCCGGTGATGGGTAGCGTTTAATAGCTAGTGGGAACTTCTATCTAGACTTAGAGACCACATTTTTTTGGTGATTTAGTGTTTAAGCCAATGGGGCATTTAATGGGCGTATGCTACCTTGTTTCACCTTAGCTGTATCTGCATACTATATGTATGAATTTCAACAAAGATTTGTACTTTTTGAGTTATCATGTTTGCAACAGTAAAGAGTAAAGGGTTCTTGTACTCAACAAGATGGACCAAGTGTTAATCCACCATGAACTTTTTGAGTGACAGTGTTTACAAGCAAGTGGCAAATACACAAACGCAAGCACGCACACGCACACACGTGCTATATCACCATTGCATAGGTTCCTTCTGCCTCTGGCAATGAATCAGTTAATATGCCATTCAAGTAAACAATGTTCAAGACTAAGTATGTAGACACCAGCAAAGTGGGCTGCAAACCATAAGAACAAGGTAAACAATTAGGCGGGGGGCGGCACCAGAAATTCCAATGTAAGGATGTGGGGCGGGGGGGGGGGGGAAAGATTGATGACTATCAAACGACCGCATGACGAGTGTAGAATGTCTTCATTTGGTTATATGTTTATTTGTAAAGATGGCATATGTTTCCATACACTTGTAAGGGTTTTGACCTTACAAGCAATTTCAATAGCTATCTATCATAACTCCTCTACAACCATCTTCTATACTCACTGTATTTGCAATCATATCACCTTGTTTATTGGTTGAAATAAAGTTCAGTAACTTGATTTGAATGGAAAAACTGTTGTTGGCTAATATAATGATGTAGATATAGGGTAGAATGTCAATACTAGTCAAGATATCCTACCGACAATCGATACTGTTATCGATATTAACATATATTAACGATATATATATATCATATACATATATATATATATATAGAATTTGTGCAGTAGATTGTTTAACTCTGCGAGAGAATTTTTTAGAATGATGTAGGCCGTTTCTCCAGCTGATCAGATAGTTTTAACTGGTACATGGTGACAATTAATAATTCAATCATTGTTTTCCCTCGATCACTCTAAGGATAACGCGCTATTTGTGTCTACTTTCAAGCCGTTTAATGTACGATAGTTTTGAAAAACCTTTGAAATTAACTTCTAAAATTCAGTCTAACTGTCCGATACTCAATTATTGTTCCTTAGTCATTTGGGGTTTTATTTCCAAAAAGGTGAATAGTCAAACATTTTACGAATTTCTGATTTGCTTAAAATGAAATGTGATTGACATCCCAATTATTAAAATAGAATTGTTTGAATGATATGTCTCAAGAATCCCATCAGAAATTTAATCATACATTTTGAACTCCCTATACTTAATTTTTGTTTGGAGTGGGCTCACTCTCTTGAGTAATGTGCGATCGATGTGACAGAAAATTATGTGGATCTACAAGTTCTTAGCAGGGCTGAGCCAGGATTTTCAAAGTTGTAGGCACGACTAGGCGGAGTGTATAGCCTAGTGGTTAACGCCGGCGTCTCCCAGTCATGAGATCCCCGGTTCGATTCCCCGCTGACAGCAATGTGTGTCGTCTGGCAAGGGTGTTGTTCAGTAACAACTTCCCGACATGGACGTTAAATGGATGTGTGCCGAGAGATTGGCTTCGGTCAGCTTGCTAGTCTAAAAGCCTCCATGGCTTCTTTCGCGAGTTCCTGCTTGCGGGAAGATCACCTATACATACATACATACATACTATCTGAGCGGAGCACCACCATCGGTTGGCGCGGAGCATACAAGGAAATTTTTGGTTTTACAAACCCCCAGATGGCCAGAAAGGCCCTTCCCGAGTGTTCATTCTGGTTCCCTGGCCTCTTGCTAATTTGAGACACCTCATTCAATATCACTTTTAAACCCAAAACACAAACGAGTTAAAATAGTACGTAATTCAATACTACATAATGTATTTAAAATAAGCAAGGTACATGTACAGAGTAGTCTTACTTTTCAACTTCTGATACTTGTAGATACAAAGATAGGCCAGAAATGGCTTTGATACAACTATAGCCAGTAATTGTCTTTGATACAACTGTAGCTGGTAAATGTTTAAGTTACCCTTATAAGAGAAGGCGAGAATGAAATGGCACGCGATAGAACTGACAGCCTAGATGACAGAAGAATAGGTCACCTAATTTAGCCATATTCTTGCTACGTTCATTTCAATAGTTTTTCCTGTCTACACTCTTAAACTCATCCAGCAAGCGGATTTGAATTATGGGTGATTTAAAAAAAAAGATAACTTGGCCAAAAAAAGATAACTTGGCCAAAAAAAGATAACTTGGCCAAAAAAAGTGTAGGCCCGGGCCTACAGTGCTACATACTGGCTACGCCCCTGCTTAGGTACACATGTAATACATGAAGGCAATCTAGTCAACACATGTTGAATGTTTGTATAAAGTGCCTATCAGTTCCTTTTAAAGTCTCAATGTGTGTTTGCCAAATATTAACTTTGACCTTTCCAGCTTACTGCCCTAAAAAGCTCAGTTGAAAATTACACCGTTCTATGCAATTTTCATATTAATATTCATTATTTTTATTGAGTTATCTGTCGTTAAACATTTTGAGCTGAATAAAATTCGCCAGATTTTTTAACAAGTCTGTAGATTCTACAAACTTCGGTCAAAATTTGCAAGCCCCGCCAAACAGATCATGCGACAATTAAATCTCTCGGTTTCGTTTACGACCGTTAGGCCTAAATTTACATTCACTTTCGTGGCTAGCCTGTGTTAGGTCCATTCTCTTGTATCTTTCTTTCAGTCTTACCCAATGTAGCTTGCAAATTGTGTCATTTCCTTCCATTGCAAGGAATAAACTGGTGTTTTCAGACGTTTCTTCCGTGAAATTGGGTGAAAACAGTGGACGATATGAGTATATATATTGGTTACAGTTGTGTAATGAACATGCTGAGATGGGCGGTCGCAGTGATTTTACGATAAATCGTTGTCGCCATAAGGGCAACAGAAAATAAATTTCTTTCTTTGATTGTGACAGCTTTTTCCCACTAAACCTTCCTGGTCAGAGTGCATTAGGAATAAGAAACATTGAATCTGCTTCGGAAGTTTGTCTTCCGAAATTCATCAGCAAACAGGTATTGAGACTTTAACAGTGTGCATGATTTCTCTTTAGCTCGCAATGCGTATTAAGAGAGCTAAAGTAAGGTGATTTTCGGGGACAGTCCCGACTTTGCTTGTCCCCTATTAAGAAGTATATCCCCGAAAATAAAAAAAAAGGTGTCCCCTGAAAAATTGAATCAGAAATCCCCCAAAATTTTGAATCACGACGTTTCATTGGTAACAGATTTAGAAATCTTGCAAAACCTGCCTTCCTGCCTGTTATACTTAAATTACAAGTCATTAAAAACATAGATTTACACAAGAACCTCGCACGGACGATCGCAGAGATGGAAACAAGAAATTACTATAACGTACCGTAGGGTATAGGCCTATCTTACTATAATGTAGGGTAGGCGTATCCTACTATAAAGTGGGATAGGCCTATCCTACTATAATGTGGGATGTAGTGTTATACGCTTAGTCCTTCAGGTACTAAGAATAAAGGATTAACACAATTCTTCTATTTATGTCTGTTTATTGAATGGGTTCGGCGATCGTTCATAACAAGCGGTGTGAACCTAATCTAGCATGAGTAAGCTGTGTCTCATAGCTCACAATGCGAACACAACATAAAGTAGCGTATACAGATACTTCAGAATGATTACATTACATGGGGTAGGCCTCTCCTACTATAATGTAGGGTAGGCCTATCCTTCTAGTATAATGTAGGCTAGGCTTTATATCCTACTATAATGTGGAATAGGTCTATATATCCTAATATCATGTGGGGTAGGCCTATCCTTCTCTATATGCAGAGTGACATACAAGCATGACAGCGTTTCCTTAACCACGAAGAAGTCGTGTTACTCCTGTGCAGACCTACATACAGTAGGCCTACCCTTAATTATGTCATGTCTGTGCTGTACCAGACTATAGCTCTTTTTTCTCTAAGGGGAGACGGTCACCCCCTTCCTTTAGACCTCTTCCCCATGCCGCACACTGCACCTTGAACACTATGGCCCAGATTCGTATTTAAAGAAAATAAGTTCACCTTAAAAGAAAGCATATAAAGTACCTAAAAGTATACATATCAGTTGAGGACCTTTATGTGTAAAAGTGGTCCAGGGTTTAGAAGGTGGGTGAGGGAAAGCATATATCAGGAGGCAAGTCGATCCTTAGCTATTACATTATCATTGTTAAGTGAAGTGGAGAATTGTTGTGTGTCTGTTCTTTTCACCCGCATGGTGTGATTATTGTTTCGGCAAGTCCAATGCTTGTAAACAAGTGTCAGCATTGTTCAGCCACGTGGTTTTCTTGTTGTTTGTGTGAAAAGGAAGTGGGGTCAGCCTTCTCCTCCGCTGTCCATCATGGCTGGTTCTTGCTGTTGGAGCTGGCTCTGGGGTCTGTCCACGTAATCCACTTATTTTCATCTCTTACTTCTAAATTTGAGTCGTCTATCTCTCAAACTTTGTAATATATTATCTATACTCGATGGTGACGAGATGAGGTATACTCTCGGAGACAGTGGCGGCGCTACGGGGGGGGGGGCATTTGCCCCCCCAAACTTTGGTCTTGCCCCCCTGATGCCCCCCCAGTTTAAAAAAATTCAAAACCTAGACTACGATTTAATTGGGACAATATAATTCACGAGGGTCAGTACAGAAAATATATTTCTCATTTATATTTTGCGGAACATATCATGGGATAAGGGGTACCAATTTCCAATAAGGATCCGGGAACTTTGCGTCCAGCATTTCTTGTCATACTTCTAACGAGAGTGGCAGCACCGGGCCTGTCAGTATGCGGTTTATTGTTGTGCTACAAATCTGCACATAGGCTAATACTAATAGGCTAGTATTCTGAAGTGAGGTGTGGTTTTTGTGAATTTTCGGAATACTACTGTCATCAAAATGCATCAATTCAAGTGGGTTCTAGGCCCCGAAAGCTCTAAAATTGCCCCTGGACCCCACAAGGGGCCCTATTGCGGGCCCCTTGACCCCAGCCAGAGTGGGCGATGGCTCCGCGATCGCGCCGATGCATCAGACCTCCCATTTTATTTTTGCCCCCCCAATAATCTGCCCTGCCCCCTTGTTGCCCCCCTAGGTTGGGAGAGCTGGCGCCGCCACTGCTCGGAGGCATGATTGCCCCAGGTTTTCACCGGTTCTCAGACGAGAGAACATTGGTTTCATCTAAGATGGAGGCTGACTATTGAGCCTACATGATATGCTGTGGTGAGGAGCCAACCAAATTAGTATTGTGAGATGTCGGCGATATCGCCATGTACATTACTTCTATTCCGCGAGTGATGAAGTTAGCTGTTCCGCAAGCAAGCAGTTAATTGAGTAAGATAGTTAAAAGAATATTTCACCTGTAATAAATGTGGAATGATCGTACAGTTTGCAACGTAAATTATGATCTGATTGTGTAATGTTATTTCCCCAAGGTTAGACTAGGCTTTCCGTTATTGGGGTATGTTAGGATGCACATGAGTTTAATGCCAGTGTGTGAGCCTACGTTCTATAATATACGAGCTGAGAGTTGTATACTTTATATGCACTTGTAGGTGTATGAAGGTAAATATAGGCTAATAAAACTACCATCGTGTTTAAGTAATGACTCGTTAAGTACTGCAAATGGCACCGTCATAATCTCTGATGTATCTAACAAAACATGTGTCAAATTATAAAGCTTAAATTGCAAAATAAATTGACAGTGTTTATGAGAGCATCGCTTGAGGTTTTTTGGTAACCTGCGTCACAGGGGTTCAAAAGTCGTTACATGATTAACACACAACCGACCCCAAATCTGAATGGATATAATGGTACGGTAAATATATATAATAACACTTCAAAATGTACCCAATATTTGATAAAACTGATCGATATATAAATACAGAACAAACATTGTTGTATGCGATGCGAAAACATACCTTTATAGTACTCGTCATTAGTGGTCTTGTTTGTAGAGATATGATGGGGTGTAATACCAGACGCGCCTTCTGTGCTTGTGGGGAGCATGTACTGTAGGTCTACTGACATAAAGAGATGACCAACTGCATGATGACGTACACAGCATAAACCAATCATATGCTGTGTATCTGACTTATTTGAATTTATACATATTCATTATCTACAGGTGGGATGAGTAACTCCCGACTGACAGGCCGGAGGGACATTATAACTACTGTATGTAAAAAGTAAACCGGTTATCGTTAGTTTGCATTGGTTGTATGTAACCGATTTCATCCACAAATACAAACAAACAAGTTTCTTACGTATCATGTAAACATAAAATTGACCTTATATTTACAACAAGCACTGATGTTGTGGCCGAGTGGTTAAGGCGTTGGACTTTAGTTCCAATGGACAAATGTCCGCGCGGGTTCGAGCCCCGTCAACATTGAAAACTCCTTTTATTATTTACTGTACACAAAGAGTATAATCAAGAATAAAAAAAGGTAAATTGTAAGTAAAAATAAATGACAGTTACTGTACAATTAAAGTAGGTCGTAATTCCAATGTTGGCATTTGCCACCTGTATCGAACAATGCTAGTTCTAGCTGTTTTGGTGACATATTTTGCCTTTTTTAGGTGGTGCTAATCAAGTCATGCATGCATGGACGTTATTAATAGATCGTGACTCTTTGATCTGTACCGTATAATATATATGTAAGACTCTATGACTTGGTATGGACTGACAAAGAATGAACAGAATGAGGAAATCTTGCAATTGCCATATATGGAAATTCTATGGACAATTGCCATACATTGGATTAATTGCCATATACTGGATTTATATATTAACTGGATTAATATAATAACTGCCATATACTGAACTGATTATAATAATTGCCATTTACTGGATTGATAATTGCCATATACTGGATTGATATAATAAGTAGTCAACATAACACGTATACTTAAAGGCGATCTCGCTCATAGACTTTATTTTGAGGGCGCTGGCATTAACCAAGGTTTCAGTGAGGCTTACTGGGACCCCGATTAATCACGTGACCTTGGTGGCAAATTTAGATCAGTGAATAGCACAGGCAATCGTATGCGTAACAAGCCCGTACCCATGCACACATAACGTTATAACACAGCAGTTCAGTTTACTGTACTGTTTACCTCATAGGATTTTCGACCTCGATAGTTTGCTGTTTGTGTGCCTTTTGAGTACGAATACTGTACGATTTTCGTCCAAATACATTCGATTAGAGTTTTGTGACAATCATGGAAAGAGGATCAGGGCAAGGAGAATCGGGCGAAAGAAAACGGCCTTATCATGGAACGAGCGTAGGTTGAAGTGGAGGAAGGCCTTTGTTGCATATACCTGACAAAAACAGCAGTGCAAAGGAACAACTGCGACGAAGAGATGCCACGAAGATCTATCTTCTACGTTCCTAACTTCCTATGTAAGCTGGCAAATGGAGAAAGAACTCTACAAACAAGTCCATGATTTGACTTCTGTGAGCAACGCAGATTTCACCGAACATTTGCTTCAGGATCACACAAAAAGGTAATGATTTGCTAAGCTAGGCTAAAACTGTACAGGGTAGTTCTAGTACAGGGCATTGTCCTAGCCTACATGTATAGCCTAGTCAGTATTGCGAAGTTCGGACACCCCTAAGAAATACACGATTTTACCATGACAACCTACAAGCAAGAGCCAATATCACAAAAAACTACGAAGCTACAGTTATTTCCTCTCCAAAATGACCCGTGTGCAAGTATGTACCTACAAAATGACCTGTGTGCAAGTATGTACGTACATATTTGTCAATAAAATGAAGTTATAGTTTTGGGGTATTTTAAGGCTTAGGTGTCCGAACTTCGCAATGTCCATGCTATTGTATTTGTACCATACATGATTTGATAAGGCCTAAGCCAAGGCTTTGTAACTATAGTAGGCCTATCATTCATAATTTTTCATCTGGACCTAGCCTATATATGCTCATCTTATCATACTTATCCTAGCACAAAATAGCAGTAAGTTGTACTACTGAGCTATCATCATCACTGTTCGTGAATGCTTGTCATGAAGATACTGTATACAGTTAAAAATTAATATATCCTTCCTAAAGAAGACTGACAGGGACTGGGGGTCTTTAGTTTCACTCCTCATATTTATGCCATTGGCAAGCTGGGCCTTCTCATCACCAAAAAGTAAACTGTTTTTGCCTCAACAAATTGATGGAAATATATTTTTAACCCACTAGGCCTAGGTGATCTGTTGACCCCCCCCCCCTCCAGGTTATAACTTGTTATCAGCTGTCCTTTTTTGAAGAAGATATTCTTGTGAATAAGTATCAAGCCTCATCTTTGCCCAGTCATAATTAACTAGGGCATATAACGTAGGACTAAGGCCTATAGTAGCATGGACACTTCAAAGTTTAGACACCTAAGCCTTAAAACACCCCAAAACTATATCTTCTGGTATAAATCACCTGAAAATATAATTGATATGGTGGGAGAAGTGTGTTATATTACGATACACGGCCAAACTTTCTTTCCTGCAAACTGTTTTCCCATTGATTCCAAGAAGATTCTTCGTGATTGTGGAACTGGTATTTCTTTGCTAGAGTATTGCGAAGTGTGGCGCTGGTGAAAAAATTGGTGGCGCAGTTGCTCTTTCAGTAATTATAACAGACTTCATAGATCTCTGTCATTTTATTGACAAATATGTAAGTACTTACTTGCACACGGGTCATTTTGGAGAGAAAGTATCTATAGCTTCGTAGTTTTTCGTGAAATTGGCTGTTGCTATAGGTTGTCATGGTGAAATCGTGTATTTCTTAGGGGTGTCCAAACTTCGCAGTGTTCCGAACTTCGCAATACTGACTATAATAAGTGTCTGAATTTAGTGTTCATAGTAACTGCATCCCCTAATTTTGTAATATGCACCGATGAGGAAGGCCTACTGTGCTGTACAAGTACAACCACATGGACCTGCAGTTTTTTCCTATCAAAATAATGCATCTACATAAACACTTTAGAAATCACTCCTAACTGATTCACATGTTTTCACACCGCTACGTATGCAGCTAGAATTTAGGTTTTTCTATGGTCAGCCACAGCCAGCATATAAGCAATCAAGTTTTAATGGTTCATTCGGGCAACAGTGTGTTTACTGTTATCTATACTGACTGTCTATCCAATATTCCAGCAATCATGTGTACATCTCTGTGTTTGGGATTTTTGAAGGAACCCAACTGCTATATGCAAGAAATTAGGTAAATTAGCCACACAAATTGAGGGACCATATTTATAGTACACATAGCTGCACCTATATAAACCTTTATATAGCCCTGCCTGGAGGTAAGAAAGTACCAGTTTTTTTTGTAGGCCTGATGCTCATACTTAATGATGCTGTGATAAGTTATCATATTTTTATACTGTATGTCAGTACTATGCTTGATTTTGTTCAGCTTCTTGTGAATGATCTGATGTTTAGTGTTCAAACTGTCCCTACAAATTATAATATCCATTAAATTCCCAAAAAAAACCGAAACTATCTCTTGTGGAGAGTAATCTAGCGTTTCTTGTAGTCTGAAATCAAGCAATTCATGTAAACAGGAATTTTTCACAGTGGTGGATAGAATGAAGAAACGGGGGATATTTTAGATGGCATATGCTTTACACAATAGTGTGAAATGTAAAATCTTTTAAAAAAAAAAAAAGGTCAAATAAAAGCCCCTCTAAAAATCACCAATATAGCCTACTAAAATAAGTTTCAAATTTGACTTTAATCTGGAGCTAAATTGCACCATTTTTTAAATGTGAAAGAAAGCCTAATTAATTTGTTTACAGACCATGATATGTGTTCTTGTTCAGTCTTCACAAATTTGTTGGATAACACATGTCTGTAATTATATGAAAGGTGGTGACGGTTGAGAGTATATATAGTTTTCACTCAGCCAAGCACGGTGGTATTTCCAATCCCGCACTTGGGGTCTGTACTGTATGAAAAGCAGATAAGACCGTATGATTGGCAATCTTTGATAAGATAGATTGTCTCGCTCCTTGTTAAATTTGTTTAATGTATACAGGTACATGCAGCTCTGGGTTTGAGTAAATCATGGGATCAAAGAGTAACATCTATGAAATCTGTCTGTCAGTAAGGTGTTAATTATCAGCGTACTGCACATCACAATAAGTTGAAAGGTCACAGCACTCGATCGGTGCAGTGGCCGAGTGGATAAAGGCGGTGGCAATTGAAGCAACGAGGCTTAGCAATCGGGAGGTTCAGGGTTCGATACCCGGGCCGGGTCATAGTAAGGTGGGTTTTCCCATCCAAGAGCAATCTAAGGTTTTCCCATCCTGATATGACTCTCCAAATTGAAAAAGATTCCAAATTTGAGTAAAAATGTTGAATAGGAAGCAACCCGAAGTGTAAGTTGTAATCCACATTTGTGGTCGCTTTAAGCGTCGTAAAAATAACTGCTGATTAGGTTTAGCGCCTCCTCTTCTAGAAGCTTCCTCTTTGTTTGATTGTGAGGACAGCTGCATCTGATATATGCTTTGTACAGGATGTAAATTTGATTGCTAAGATGGGCAGAACACTGGTTCATATTTGTTTGAAAGTACAAAATTTAATATACCACCACCATAACAATTTACCTGCCTCAGGCATTTTAATTGGCTCTCGCGGTAGATCGCGAGAAATTAAAGCTGTGCAAGTGACTTTTCCACGCTCGTTTCCTATGCTAGTCTTGGCGAATTGATTACGTAACGCACAGGCTAATATTCCACACTAAAGTGGGCAGTTGCAAAAAATGAACGGCAGTCTTACCTTAAGGGCGGATTTTCAAATGAATGTCAATTGATCATGTGTGATCATGTTGTAGTGCCGAATACTTAGCTCGACCCGCTGGCAAGCCTGGGTCCGATCCGTAACATACACACTCTGAAGTCACTTTTAAACCAAACAAGTAGCTCAAATTTGTTATCATGATCATTGCCATATTAAGTATTTCTTTGAGGTTTGGCACACAGGGTATCAAGTAACCCAATATATAAACCAAGATTGTATAGTGTACAAACATTTGAATAATAAGATTTATAGATACCATATACTTGACACACTTTTATAACCACAGAATAAACTATCACATAATACACAAGCAAACAGACAAATAAATTGATTAATAATCAAGAGAACAGCAATGTTTACTATACTATATAACTTCAGCTGCAGCATGATGTGTGTATAGCCCCCATGATAAAGTTTAACTATTTGTGGCTCAAAGTGTTTATGTTATTGATACATTATTAAACTAAAACCACCAACAAGAAAAGAGTGTGTGTATAGCACTTTGGAGAACTGTCAAGCAATGAAAGTGGTGTATATTTAGATTTGACTTTTGCTACTTTCATGCTGTCTGGGAAAAAAATCCTGTATAAAACGCTTTTCTACAAGTAAAGGTAAACTAAATGTTTCTCAGTGTGAAAGATGTTCTGAAATTTACATACCATATTATACTGGAAACCGATAGATCGCTGGATAAGAGAACATGTGACCTTCGTACATAATAACCTTATTAACGCCTGGGCAATGTAAACAATGCAGTTACGTTTCCCTGTAGTATTGACCTTATATGACAATGTAGTCACATTGTAACATGCTAGATTTCACGGAAGCAATTATAATTAAAAAGTTAACAAGATTCTTCAACAAATGGTACAGTGGCCGAGTGGTTAAGGCGTTGGACTTTAGATCCAATGGAGTTCATCCATCGCGGGTTCGAACCCTGCCTGTACCACATTTATTATTATTATTATCAGTATTATTATGTTTGTCCTTTGTGTATATACCCAAATGATGGAATAAAAGTGAATAAAATAAAGACATATATAGAAGGAGTTTAGAACCCAAGTACTAGTGAAGGAGGTCCTGAATAAAGGGTTATAACTGTTTTTACAATATTTCTTTTATTTCTAAATTTATGACATACATATAGATGAGTGGGGTGGGGGATGGGGGTGGGGTGTGGGAGGGGGGTGGGGAGAACAACATTATCAGCCTTAACCAGTTTGGAGTGAGAAATGTATACCGGGGTAAAGTAAGGCAGATCCTGTCAGTGTTACAATGTAATGGGGAAGGGGGCGGGGGGTCTTTGAAATATCAACATGATGGACTAAATATTGTGATTGGTAAGTTTGATAAAGATGGTAATATTTCTATTTCAGATTTAAACAGTTTATGATCTGTACGCATATATAGTTATGGTATAAAGTCTCAAATGTCATTTTCTCTCAACCTATAAATCAGATATGCTTTTAATAGGAAATCAGGGGATTTATCATTAATACAAAAAGCAATCTGGACTTAATTTTCTTTGAAATAGGTTAACCACGACAGTTAGACTTGCCTCTACCAGGGGTGTATCCAGGATTTTTTAACCCGGGGGGGGGCGCGAATTACTATCTAAGCGGAGGGCCACCATCGGTTGGCGCGCAGCGTACAAGAAAATTTCGGGTTTGATACCCCCCAGATCACCGGAAATGGCACTTCTCGGGCTTGAAATGACCAACCAAATGTACACTTTTGCCTGAGAACCAAGAATTTCCCAATAGTTTTTTTCATCCATAACCTTTTTGAAGATTGTCACCAGTCACACATCTTGTTCGACCTCATTGCATCTCCTGTGGATCAATGCTTTTTGTAGGTGATTCTACGTCGCGGCCCACAATACCCGTGAGCACCATTTTTCAAGGTTTTAAGCCAATTATTTGTTCAGAATTTGAAAATTCACAATTCTCGTGAATAAATCCACTTCAAAAAATACCCATAATGTTGCACAAAATTTCATCAATGGACACAAATATAGAAAAACCTCCTTCAACCCCTAACAGACTGGTCAAAATTGCACGAGTAGAGGGAAGTATGATGAAGAATGGTGGTCAGGGAATTTTTGAAAATTCAGACACAGTTAATTTATTGGTGTACAAATATTAAACCTCTTATAACGGCTACTATAAAACTTCATTGCAGGAAATTAAAATATACCAGATATTTCCGGAACCGAACACTACGCACATCTATACAGTTTTGAGGCTGTTCATCCCGGAAAGCCATTTTCATGCTCACTGATATGATGTGATATCTGCAGTTTGCTTTAAAAAATCAAATAATTGAAATGAGACTGAAATAAATAACTATTATCTATTTATTGTGCAATGCTCCACCAGTGGCGTAACGATGAGCCTGGGGGGGGCTCCTGGCCCAAAGGAGCCCCCTATCAGGAGACCTAGCAAGGGCGTCCGCAGAAATGTAGTACAAGGGGAGGGGTCAGTAGGTCATATAGGTGTAACGACAGTAACGCACTACTTGATACTATCTAAGCGGAGCGCCACCATCGGTTGGCGTGGTGCATATGCCAATTTTTTTGCCAAAAAATACTCCTAGATCGTCGGAAAAGACACTTCCCGTTCAAATTGCATTTACACATTGGTTATTTTGAGATCTCATGTCTTAGTATTTTGACTTTCAATAATTTCAGTAATGCATTATGGGTCAGTATGCATTGAACATAACTAGAGAACTGTTGGTTGGGGGAAATCATTGAAATGTCCAATTTTCCAGGGGTGGGCAAGTGCCCCCCCCCCCTACTGTATGGAGTATAATGGAGACTACTGTACAAATACAAATACAGTTATCAAACCTAAGCATAGGGCCCATAGGAGCCCATAGGAGTTGCGCCCCACATTCTTTTCATTTCGAAAGACGCACAGTTCCAAGTTCATTACACACTGAAGGCTTCGATTCTCTATCTGCCTTCAGTTAAAGGGAAGATCTTGGGATTTTCATCCCTAGATATCGCTAGATATTGCTAGATGTTCATACAGTACAGTACCCTTTGGATTTTTCGAGGCCTGATCTTGGAAAATTGCAAAGTCGGGAGTGCATGGTCACACTCCATGTAGGTCAGTGCACGACCTTTATACATCACTAATGCACAACCCAATCACTTGTTATCGATGAAGTGGTGTGTTGCCGGATTTTGTCAAGAGGTCTTGGTACTATGGGCGAAGTTTATTAATTAAGTTTTGTAACTCATCGGGAAGCGATGAGAGGGGTGGGGCGTAGGGTTGTGGGCGCCTGTTTTCATGCAGATGGGAACAATCTCAAGAAGTGGTGGGTACGTCCTTTTCTCCTTTTTTCTCTTTTTTCTTTTCCCTTCCTTCCTCTCCTTCCTCCTCTTTTCCCCCTCTTTTTTCCCTTTTTTCTTCTCTTTTTTTTCTCTCCTCTTTTTCTTACACAGGGGGCAAGCGCCCCCAATGCCCCCCCCCCTGGATACGCGCCTGTCTACTTCAAAGGCTCACAAAAGTCTTGGAATCGTTTGTTAGAAATCTGCTACAATTTGAAGAGGACTTCAGGGATGGTGGGAAAGGGAGAGAAAGGAGGGAGGGGAGGATGGTCTTGGGACTGCAGAAAGAAGTCATATGGGTGGAATTTGTTGACCTTGAGCGTGGCCATAACTCTGCAATTTACTGAATTATGTCTGTGATCTAGTCTGAATGGATTTCATACAATGTTGATCAAAGACTAGCCTACAGACTTTATTCCATGTTTATATATTATCCAGTCATGAAAGTTGACTAGTTTGTGTATCCATATTTCATCCATGGGCAGAACAAATATGGCAGCTTCATAATGAACCAGTTCATAGTTCCGACATAACAAGAACTCCTGATTTAGGGATTTCCCGAGTTAGGTATTCCTGTATATATATATATACAGCATTCAGCTCAAGTGCTGACAATCATAGGCTACCCTGTAAGGCCTGTAAGTCAAGGGAAGTGTCTTTGTTGAGAGGAAATGAAAGTCATTTGTTTGTTTCAAAGATTGAAGAAACGCTTTTGGTGCACTTTAATATTTACAGAGCACCAAGCTTTATAGCCATGGTGAAGTAAATTTAGGATACATGCATGATCCTCATATGTAGTACATACTTTCTGACTATATATATGCAATATTCCCAAATAAGAAAAAAACAAGGGAATTTCCGGTTATGGTTACTTTGCATTGGTTCATCCACGATACAAACAGAAAGTTTGTTACCTTTATATTAAAACATAAAGATAACTCTATAATAACATCGCTGGTACTGTGGCCGAGTGGTTAAGGCGTCGGACTTTAGTTCCGATGGATTCAATCCGCGCGGGTTCGAATCCTGCCAGCACCAAATCTCTTTTAAATTATGTGACTGTACACAAAGAGTATAACAGAGAGAAAACAAGGAAAGCAGAAACGAAAGGAAAAAGAAAGTTAAATTGTAAAGTCAAATTAAATGACAGTTTCAATTAAGGCCTGATGTTTCAAGAGTCTAAAAAACCAATCTTCAGCCCAATTAAAATAAGGCAAAATCACGAACAACAGGTTGAAGTATATATACTGTACAATTTGCAGAGTAGGGGTAACAAGGATATCCAATATACAGAGGTAAATTAGAGAGTTAAGGGATTAATTGACGAGGATTAGGAAGGGGGATGAAAAACACATATCCCTGTGAATGGACAGAATCTGGGGTGAATTAAAGGCATTGAAGACTCGCCACAAACCGCGTGCGGCCATCTGAAAAAGTTTAACTTTATGTTGTTTGCAAGTGACGCTTTGTTCGTGTCGCTACAAAATGCAGACAGTAATGAAACGTGATACCTTAATTGTTATCTTTAACTGGACCTGAGATGTCCATCGCTGTATCGTTTGTATACTGTGCTGTGTATTGACCGCAGCTGTATGTACTGACAGTACACTAGTGTCTAATTACCGATGGTAGCAAGCTGTGTGTTCTGGGATCGATGGTGGTGTCTAACGCTTCTGTTACACCTCATTCGAAACTAGGTCAGATTACCGGCATTAGACGTTTCTTTTTGCGCGAGTCTTCACACCCTTTAAGGGACCCTGTTCTGGGGAGTTATAATTTTGCTTAGTAATCTATTCATTGCACACATGGGCGGCGATCATGGGGGGGACGGGGAGGACATGTCCCCCCAATATTTTAGGTGGGGGATATAGTATCTAATATCCCCCCAAAATTTGGTGGCATAGTTCTTTTTTGTGGCTATAAGAGCATATTTTTTATGATATCGCTAATAATTTTTAAAACAAATGCTTAGATGCAACTCACAAGGCCTGGGAAGTGCCATTTCCAGCGATATGGGAGGCATTTTCGGCCAAAATTTTCTTTTACGCTTCGCGCCAACTCATGGTGGCGCCACGCTCAGATAGTTTGCCTACAAGCTTCGCCCCTCCCTTTGCAAATTCCTCGCTACGCGCATGTCTAACCGTGTCACAATTTGTTACTAAATATCACCAAAAATGACACAGACTTTCACCGAGAGTAGTTTTTACTTATTTTCGAAATGAATTAGCTAGACGGACCATGGCGCATATCCTGGTGGGGACAGCGGGACGCGTCCCCACCAACTTTTTCAGTGGTGAGGACATGATATACCGTGTCCCCACCAATTTGTCTTGACCAAACGCTGCATTCCAAATTTCCCTGTATTGAACTTTGGCGCAGTTTGATCCAGAATTGTGCAAATGACATGCAGCAGTTCTCATTTTATTACATTTATCCACAGTTGTTAAATTTTGGAAGGAATTCGCATTTGCGGCAGTCTATTATTGTTTTCTGGGAGAGGACCCAAACCCATCGTATACAAAAGTCTACTTGGATTATTTGTCCCCTGATTTTTTTTCTGCAGATGCCCATGTGTTTCCCCCAACTTAAATTTCTAAGCCATGAGATCTCAAATTTAAGGAGGTTTTGGAGCATTATTGGGTCTGGGAAGTGTTATTTCCGGCGATCTGGGAGGTATATTTGCCAAAATAATTCTTGTACGCTACGTGTGGTCGCGCTCCGCTTAGATAGTATCATGAGACGGACCGCATCCGTAATGAAATTTGGTATATATACAAAATATCACGAAGTGCAATTTGGGGGATGTAGTTGCTACGCGCCTGCACCCAAGCAAATGTCCCCCCCCCCAATATTTGAAACAAATCGCCGCCCCTGATTGCACAATGTTGCAATTATGATGTATGGCCATAATTCACAGTGTCTTTAGATGCAGCTTAAATTATGACAGTGACCAGTGTCCTGAAGTTTCACAGTTGAAGATCGCATTTTGAACTGGGTTGTACTTGAATATATATATATATCTTGACATGACACCCCATGCATTAGCTTTTCACATAACTTTGACGACCTTCGATCAATCTATGAGAACTAATTTGGTTGCTCCTAACAAGTAAGTATGCTGAGAAAAAATTTGTTTCCCACAATTATATTTTTTTACTTTATTATTCTAATGCGCGTGCGGGCTATAATATTGGCATTGGTGGCAAAGTGAACGATACCCACATTATGACTGGACGTTGAAACTTACAGTTTCATATAGAGCTGTACCTTTGCAGTTTCAGAGTCTAGCCGCCTAGCCAACTTATTCTGAGGCTGCCACGCTGCATATAGCCAACTTATTGTGATTCTGAGCCTGTCAAGGCGCTCACAAGCGCCCTCACTTTGTAGGCACCTACATGACTATACTCCCTGGTATGTTGTCCTTGCAAAAAATAACACAATAAACAACCGAAAAATTCTTCCTAATACTGCAACTTCTGCAAGCACTCCACCCGCACATACAATACTGTGTATTTGCAGGCAAATGCAGTTCTAGTTTCCATTTGGATTTTCTTATTCTGGTTCAGTTTTTAGTTCACTTACATTAAAACATTAAGACTTTCAAGGCGTCAAATGACATGTTTACAATGGGCTACACATTTCGAAAGGATAAATGTTGTTGATACGTCATAAAGTTACAAAGAACAATGTTGTGGTGGATACAACTTAATACACTAAATCAAATATGGATTTACATCACTAATTTTATTTGAATCTATGTCAAAACATGATGATTCTCAATTTGAGAGAATATTTTAATCCTACTCGTGAAAATGTGCTTATGAATTTATTATCTGCAAACTTTGCCAAAATTAAAGGCTTCATTTAGAAAAATGGCAGCAAACTGTATTAGCATCTCTGTCACCGAGAGAAACCTTATCTCCACGACAGATTGGATCCACTTAGTGTTAAGGATTGTTTTCATGATAACCACTGCAGCTATTTATAGCAAATCACATATTTATCATTATCATTACTTTGTATATATATCAAATTAATTGTATTACTTTCAACAAGGTAATACATCTATTCAATTACCTTGAACTAATTAACAGCTTCCTGAGAATTGTTTATGAAAGCTAAGGTGATTAATTGTTTACTTAGTTTATAGCTTTTACATAAGTAAGCTGTTGATATATTGTCTTAAAGCAACAAATAGAGATTCCTTTGATAATTTTTAATTGATTGTTTATTTATGTAAATATATAGGGTAAGTCTGTCCGACAGTCTATCTATCTATAAATATTGAAATTTTGGTGAGCTGGAAAATCCAGAACAGTGAAAAAACTTCCAGCCTCCACCGGGTTTCGAACCCGGGCCTCCCACTTTATACGCAGACACCCTTAACAACTAGGCTATGGACACTGATTGAATTTCCAGAGGTTTGAAACCTGTATTTAAGTAGGTCATAATTCCACTGTTGGCATTTGCTACCTGTATCGAAAAATGCTAGTTCTGTTTTGGTGACATATTTTGCCCTTATTAGGTGGTGCTAATCAACTCATGAACTGACGTTAATAATAGACTTGTGACTCCTTGCACTGTTCTGTATAATGTAAGACAGTTACAATTAAAGTAGGTCGTAATTCAACTGTTGGCATTTGCCACCTGTATCGAAAGATGCTAGTTCTGTTTTGGTGACATATTTTGCCCTTTTTAGGTGGTGCTAATCAACTAATGCATGGACATTAATAATAGACTTGTGACCCCTTGGACTGTACCGTATAACATATACGTAACACTCTATGACCTTTTATGGACTGACAAAGAATACGGGAATCTTGCAATTGCCATATATGGACATTCTATGGACAGTTGCCATATATGGACATTCTATGGACAGTTGCCATATATGGACAGTATATATACATTCTTTACATATTTTTAAGATGATGCAACATCATTACCAAGAAAGAAATAAAGAGTAGCTAAGTGGTATCAGATTGGGTTAAGGGATAATTAGGTTAACACCATATACTGTAGAAGCCCAGGATGCTATTCTTGAGTGAATGGCTTAAGTTAACAAAATTATCAAAGAGAAAAAATAGGATGTTAGGGGAGGGTTGGGAGTAAGGGTGGTGACTGGACACAAAGGGGAAAGTGTAGTGGAGTGTTGAAACAGTACAGTATATATCTAGGCAAAGCTATTGTAGTGAAATTTCCTGGAATACTAGCTTTGATGCAATGTACAGGTAACCCATAGACAATACGTAGGGTAGGACACCATGTCCCATGAACTGCATGCAAAACAAAGGGAAATTATCACAGTCCTTACAAATGGGGTGTATGTTAACCTCTACATATATATATATGTACATATATTGTGTTATCAGATATGGCATTAATGTTTTAAAGGCATATATCTGGTGTAAAGGAAAGAAATGAAATAGATAAGTGAGGCAGCTCCCAATAGTATTTTTTTGCATAACTTCACTGCACGCAAGGGTTGGAGGAGGGGGGGGGGGAAGGTTTAGGCTGGACACAAGGGAGAAAATGTATCGAAGTTGTGTAACATTATATATAGGCAAAGTTATTGTAGTGAAATATCCTACAATACTAACTTTGATGTAAATGTGCAACACTTGACATATCACACCTCAGCTTGCTTCAAAATTCACATTTGGGTGGGGGGAGGGGGGAGGGGGAAGCATATAAACTGCAATAAAAAAAAATCGAACAAATGGTGTATGAGAATGGAAATGTCAGAATTTTAATGGGGAAATTTATTAATTTTATATCGTGATCAAACATATAAGTGAGTGAAGAATGGAAAATTGACTGGGGAATGTTAGACAACAGAAGAGAGCAAAGACCTTTATGGATAGAATGGTATTAGAACCAAGCAGACCTCTGGATTTATAAGCCCATGCACTCAACCAACTTGCAGCCTTTTGCGTCCTTTTCTATGGTTTTTCTCAACCTCACCGAATTCCATGATACCATAACGACATACATAACTAGCTTAAATCTATTTAAATCTTACTTCAAATGGTGGCATAAAAGCCGAAAAATTTACACATTTCAACTATGTTTTTCTCGAAGATATTTTCCGTTGGGATCCAAATAAACCTCGCCCATAATATGAATATTTAAAAGCTACGAACGTCATTGGCCAATACGTAATACAACACCATGCTTGATTTGTGTAGATTGTCTATGGCAGTTGTACCAGGGAGCTGTTAGAGTCCAGCTCGCTGGTTGTACCAAGTTACCAACTCGACGTTTTGAATCTATTTTTAGCACCGGCTCATAAATTAACCTGCAATCTGATTGGTTGAATTCAAACTAGTGGGTTGGGGGAACTGTATGCGATTATTATTAAATGTGTAATTTGTCGGTGGACACTTTTCTCATTATCTGCAAATGTCCTTATTTACTAGCCAATTAATGCTTTTGGCAGGGAAAAAACTCGGCTAATATCTTAGTTTGCTGTTTTGTGATTGATTTATGTAAAAAACTTGATGGACTTGTCAAAAAAGTGGAAAACGGCAACAAAACCCAAAATGCTGCTTTAAGCTGTCCAACCCCTTAGCTGGTGGTGATCTCTATATATATAGCCAATTATTTGCTGGGGCAACCAGTCAGAAACCACGGTACCTTGCATACCATGAAACCAGGAATCATGCACGCCCCTGTTTTCATTCGATACGGCCCAGAAATTGGCAGAAAAGGGAATTTCATGAGAAATTTGTCTGTTTTATACAATTTAAAAAAAAGGAAGTTTTGATTAACGGAAAACTGGAAATGAATGCTGGAAATGAGTGGAGTGTTAGCTCAGTGGTTAACGTCGGTACCTTTCAATCATAAGGTCCCCGGTTCGAGTCACTCCAAGATTAATGTATGTCGTCCAGTTACAGAGTTGTTGACAATTGACAATTCATAATCATGGACGTTTAATATGAATGTCAGAGACTGACTTCGGTCAGCTTGCGGCTTTGATAAGCCAATGAGGCTTCTTCCCGAGTTCCTGCTTGCAGGAGGATCTAAAATATATACATACATACATACACACATACAATGCTGGTAGAGACAAATCGTTTTTGTTATTCTTGCAGGTCCTGACATTTCTCTTCAAACACTGTCAAACTGTTAATTAAATTTGCTCATCATATGTCACAAGATGTATGTCAATATGTCAATTTGCAGAGCTTGAACTTTGGATTATTAAACAGGTATGAAAGCGGCATATGTGTTGTACAGATTAAACAAATAAACCTACAATTCAGATTGAACTGGGGAAACTTGGTTCTGATTGTAACAAAGCAGCTGTAATAATTCAATTGTGAAAATATGTTTTCAGTTGACGGTGCTGGTTTATAGTCATTTACACAGTAGAATTTAACATAACTGTGCATCTTTGTGTTGAGTTTGCCACAGTGCTGTATTAGGTAAAGTACCTGGCCGGTTCAGGAGGGTCGGAATTAGTCCCCTGAAAGCAAAATTAGACTGGGTCTAAATTTCCCACCACAGTAGCAGCAGGACCAAAAATCAAAACTACAGTGTGAAATGTTTCCCGAAAGGTAATGAGGGCGGTATTGCAGAACTTAGCATGCATAGTCGCCAAATGTGTGACCTGATTATTTCACTTTGGCTTCGGCTTTGAGTACGACGTTTTCTGTGTGTTTGCCACATCGGACGAATCTAAACCGTAATGGTAATTACTGACTTTTCAATCCGTGTTATTGTCATTGCCGACTTTGCAATCCGAAGTGCCCCTAACAATTCTGCAAGGGTGGTAAGAGTGACTCCATGGTTTTTTCTTTCGGCAAACCAAAATGAGAGGCAAAATAAATTCAAAGCTTTGCAAATGAAAAAAATTCATTATCCATAATTATTGCAAGTTTTCCCTCATTGCTTTAATTATGTATTATTGCTCTGTGATAATTGTTACAGCTTTGAACCTCATATTCCTGCATGGTGTTTGTCACGTGAATCTCTTAGTATGGTTAACGAGGGTTAATTAAATCTATATCCAGAATAATCACAATTATATTATTATGGTTTGGCTTAATATAGAAATAATGTGGCAAATTATAGTAACATAACCCCATCATGCCAACAACCCACTGTATAACTTTAAAATAAAGTAGCATTGTATTTCAGTTTTGACAATTGTCATAATCCCAAGAAATACAATACGAGTTATTTTCTGTAACTATTCCGGTTATCAAGATATTCAGCAATATAATATACCTATGCGAAATATCTGACAAAAATACTGACAAAAAACTTTAATGGTGTCATTGATGATGGTTAACAGCTCCTCAGTATGGAAGTTACAGGAGACATCAAACCCAATCCTCATTTTTGCCTTGTGTTATTACGATATTAAACTGTATGTCATATTTACCAATAAAATATACCTATGCTAAATATCTGACAAAAATACTCTAAAAACGTTAATGGTTTCATAGATGATGGTTATCAGCTCCTCAGAATGGAAGTTACAGGAGACATCAAACTTAACCATCATTATTAGCTTCTCGGCCTTTTGGCTAAGATCATGTGTAGTATCTGTTCCCTTTTCGAGGGGAATGGTGATACACACCCGACGATGATCACACAGTCACAGTCCCGATGCAAGGGGACTGGGGTTGAGAGCGGATCAGTCGTTCGGTAGTTTGGTTTTCGTGCCCAGATTCTTTCCTGGGTGACTTCTTCTTAAAAAGTACAATCATTATGAGCCGCATGTTATTACGATATTAAACTGTCATGAATATAGTCAGCCGTCAACAAACTTAATAACTCTTATAAAGGGCTAAGAGAGAAAAAAAATACATTCTTCCTTAGTTTGGGATACATCACAGATTTTAATGTCCAGGCCTAATCACAGTCAAAGAAAATTGACTTGATCAAGTCTAAATATGACATCATCAAGCCACATAGTGCTTCAAATTTAGCGGTTTGCAAGTAAATTCTTTGAAGGTAGACGAAAACAAAAACTGGTATTAAACAGATTACAATTACCATCTTGTTTCTGTTAACATTTTGTGAAAAAACAGGTCTATGTTAAGTATTCAAATAAACCTACTTTTCGAACCTTGAACGTGTTTCTTTATATTATTATGAGGTGTCTATACAAAGCAAAAATGAGATCTTTGGAAATAATAATAATGAGGTAGTTACTTTTATGATGCTTCAGTGACCACTCATTGGTTGCAATTTTTACGTCTGGTGGCTTCCAATTCAACATTTTAACTCAAATTTGGAATCTTTTCAAGTATGAAAGCCATTTCAGATGGGCAAACCGTAGATTGCTTTTGGATGAAAAACTCACCTTACTACAACTTGACAACGGAATGAACCCGAAGCGCCAGATCCATATTAAAGCCTGGTCCTTCAAATGCCACCACATTTTTAACTAGGCCACAACACCTGCAGGGTTGTTCCTGCGGCACATATACCTAAAATCATTTCTAAATTTTTCTTGAAAATCTTCAGTGCACCTCTATGTAAGCCATTTCAGATGGGAAAACCATTAATTGCTCTTGGATGAAAAACCCACCTTACTACGACTAGACCATGGATCGAACCGGAAGCGCCAGATTCCTGTTAAAGCCTCGTCCTTCAAATGCCACGGCATTTTTCACTCGGCCACAACACCTGCAGGGTTGTTCCTGCAGCACATAGACCTTAAATCACTTTTTCTTGAAAAATCTTCAGTGCACCTCTATGTAAGTTTTGCAACTGGTTAAACTGTACAGTCAGTCCATTAAAGCAGCATTTTGCTTTTGGTCGCCGTTTTCTACTTTTTTGACATGTCCATCAAGTTTTTTACATATATCAATCACAAAACAGCAAACTAAGATATTAGCCAAGTTTTTCCCTGCCAACAACGTTAATTGGTGAGTAATTAAGGATATTTGCAGATAACGAGAAAAGTGTCCACGACAAATTCCACATTAAAAATTAATCGCATACAGTTCCCCCAAACCCACTAGTTTGAATTCAACCAATCAGAGATACAGGTTTAGTTATGAGCCGTTGCAAAAATAGATTCAGACTTTGTGTTGGTACAACCAGGGAGTTGTTATGGAACTCCCTGGTACAACTGCCATATAGACTGTACACAAATCAAGCATAATGTTGTATTACGTATCGGTCAATGACGTTCGTAGTGTTTAAATATTCATATTATGGGCGAGGTTTATTGGGATCCCAACGGAAAATATCTTCGAGAAAAACAAAGTTGAAAGTTGCAAATTTTTTACTTTTATGCCACCATTTGAAGTAAGATTTGAATAGATAAGCTAGTTATGTATGTCGTTATGGCATAGTGGAGTCAGTGAGGTTGAGAAAAATCATAGAAAAGGACGCAAAATGCTGCATTAACTACAGTTTCTTTGCAGAGCACTTCCTGTAGGCAGTTACTATCAAATATATTATTTTTATAAATTGAGATTAGAGCAGTTGTATTTTGATATCCTATATATGCGGGTTATGAAAGTTTTCATCAACTTTGAACTTGGCACATTATGCACAATACATTGACTGTCTATGCAAGGATGGATAAATTGCCCTACAGTCATACTAAATGTTGCATGCAGTGTGGAAATTTTGTAGCCCATATACATTTGCATTATAAGTATAGCATACTCGAATGTCCCCAGTGACTTATTTATTACAAGTCTATTTTATAAGTTTCTCAATGGTTACAAGCTATCCATCACTATAGGTATTTATGGTAAATTGCAAATCTAGCAATTTGCAAGCTAAAATTTGGGGCCAGCAAGATTACTGATGAGTGACTGTATGTTGAGCATTTAGTCTTCAGACCGAAGGAGTGGCTATAACATTTACAAGGACAATACGGTCATCATAGACGACAAAATAGCTAAAAGAAAGGAACCCGATACAAACTTTACAAAAGAATTTGATAGTTTATGGTTACCCTACCTTTATAATTCTTTATCATGATTTACCCCTGATGTACCTTTACATACCTATCATCTACCCCCCCCCCCTCCCCTCTCTCTGCCTGCAGAACCGAAACTTCTTCTTAGGTTTCAAAGTCAATCATATGTCTATAGTGGAAAATTAACAAGGATTTTAGGAGGGAGTTTAGAACCCAAGTATTAGAGAAGTTGGTTCTTTAATGAAAGGTTAATTGTTGCTACAATATTTCTTTTGAAGTTTATTACATACATAATGAGTGGGGTGGGGGATGGGGTGGGGGGGGGAAGAACAGCATTATCAGCCTTAACCAGTTTGGAGTGAGAAATATATACCAGGGCAAAGTAAGGCAGATTCTGTCAGTGTTACTATGAACAATATAATGGGGGAGGGAGTGGGGGGGGGGGTCTTTGAAATATCGACATGATGGCCTAAATATTGTGATTGGTAAATTTGATAAAGATGGTAATTGAAGATAAGTTATTTCTATTTTAGATTTAAACTTAAAATCTTGATTTAGCACACCAGGACTCGAGAACGGCCAGTTGACGTTTGCAATTTAGGTAAAGCAAATATTGAAAGTTTTCATACAATGCCAAGGTATATTTGTACATTTAGAGTCACATTATGTGTTCCATGGTGAGAATGTCACGCTTTGCTATGAATGGTTTATGAACTGACTTAACAGGTCAGAGGTATAATTTGCTTAGTGACTTGTTGTCACGTAAGTGAGAGGAAACTATGTCGTCTTCTCCTAATATATATGTAACGATAAACTATTTAATATTAAAGTGACATTCCCAGGTAATATTTATCGTTATTGTTAAATTACATACAATTTTATACTTGGAAACCTGTTTCATTACTTTGTTCTAACATATTTCTTGAGTGTTTCGGGTGTTATGTAGTTATGTTATGTGGTTAGAAGCTAATTACCACAGTCAAAGTCTAACCCAGGCTTTGATACTTCTAACACTTAAGAATCCTGTTCAGTTAGAGAATGTCATGCTGCATGGGAAAACGACCAAAAATTTTGCTCTATTTTACGCAAACGTTTTATAACTGCAGGTTCAATGATATATTTAACCATTTAAATATTATTTTTTATTTCAGACTTCACCAGCTCTCTGTTGACCTGAGATGACCTGGGCCTCCAGACAGGAGTTCTTCGAATCACTAGAAGGTGGATCCACATACCAAGTATATAGTTTTTATTCCTTCTCTGAAACCCTGAGGCGGGCGATGTCGGTGATATTTTTGCGGATGCGCTCGCAAAAACAGCGGCAGTCACCTCACAAGGTTCGTGGGGGAATAAAGTTAGGGAAACCCTGGTATATACACTCATATATAGGTTAATTAATGGATAATACAGCATTTTGTACAACTTGGTTTGGGTTGATTAGGTTTGCGTATAAGAGCCTAACATCAGACCTGTTATGGACAGCTAGAAAAACACTCTAATAATTGCATGAAAATTGATAAGAGCATATATGCTTTTGATTAAGTTGTTTTCACCTCTACCAAAACAATAACAAAGAATGTGACAACTTCTTTTCTGATTTGAAATTTTCATTCGCTCCACCTCTGCGAATAGGCCAAAATTTGGGTTAAAGAGTACATAATCGTGGTTGTGTGAACTTATATTTACCAAACAGCAGTATCGAAAGAAGATTGAATGCCGTATAATGTGGCTCCAACCGAGGGATCCAACTGTTGGAGAATAATCTTGGGCTACTTGAAAACCTCTCTGAATGACTGTCAAATAAGCACATTGCAATTTTTGCCTTTATACTTTATGCTTGTGACAATTATTTGAGCATATTGTTTCGTAACAACCGTAAAACAGAAAGATAGCAATTTGGCGACTGTATGACATCATGTGCCACTGCATGGGTGTTTAGGAAGCAATTAGAAACTTACTCAAATTTCATGACATTTTGTAAATATTATACGACTTTACCACAGAGGATAAGTTTTATACTGATGAAAAACAAATATGAATTCAAAATTTAAGCACTTCTAAAATATCTGCTCTAATTATAATATCTGCTTTTTACTCCGTTCAAAAGTCTTCATCAAACTTTTTTGAAAATGGAGTGGAACCAATTTTCAGCTGCATGTTAAAAGAAATTTTTGTCCAGACCTGGTTAACTTTCAGGATTTATCAAAAGGTAAAATCTGAAAATATGGAAATGGAATAAACAAATTGATGTAAAGGTGAGTTAATAAAACTCTCAGTCGTATACCGATTTAATCTACTGGCTTCAATTTAAGCACAAATAATTCTCTTCAATTAGTTTATGACTTTCGTTCTCAAGTGCTCTGGGTATAACTAAGCCACAGATGCATATTTAATAGGGACACTTCATTCGTGTTTAGGGTAAAATGGTCCAAAGCTGTACTGGTTATAAGCAATACAGGAGTTATGGAAATAGCTTAGGCTCTCTGGACAAAAGTGAATCTGTGACATCAAAACCAAATTTCGTAGTTTGTGGTATAAAGTCTCAAATGTCAATTTCTCTCAACCTATAAATCAGATATGCCTTTAATAGTAAACACTGTTAATTGTTTTGTATTTTTTGGGTGATTTATCATTAATACAAAAGCGATCTGGACTTAAATTTCTTTGAAAATAGGTTAACAACTCCACACCAAATATGGCACCTCCTTAATGAACCAGATATTAGTTCCTACTTAAAAAAGTACTCCTGGTTTAGGGATTTTCCGAGTTAGGTATTTATACATGCACGGTCTTCATAATAAACTGTAATACATACATTCTATGTATATATGCGATACTCCTAGTTATAAAAAGTGGGGATTTCCAGATACGTTTACAACTCTGCATTGGTTGTATAATGGCTTTCAAACTCTGTATTGATTACATTATGAAAATGTCAATCTCATTGACAGTACAAGGAAGTCTCGGAAATACCTATAAATACATAACAATAACTCCGATACCGCAGTGGTGTTGTGGCCGAGTGGTTAAGGCGTCGGACTTTAGTTCCGATGGAATCAATCCGCGCGGGTTCGATCCCTGCCAGCACCAAAACTCTTTTCCATAATTACTGTACACAAAGAGTATAACAGAGAGAAAAAGGAAAGGAGAGAAGGAAAAAACAAAGACTCCAAAAAAGTAAAATTGTTGGTCAAAATAAATGAAAGTTACAAATAATTAAGGCCTGATGTTTCAACAGTCTAGAAAACCAATCTTCCGCCTGGTTAAAACGAGACACGATCACGAACAACAGTGTTGAAGACGAATTCCATATAT
>KN882818.1:111810-123367 GCA_000934455.1 Apostichopus parvimensis
CCCGCATCTCAAAAGAAAAAGCAGTATTACATCCTGTTCATTTAATTTACTTATGTTCATACAAAAAAAAATATTTCCCACTATAGTTTTCACTTTTCTTGTTTTGACATTGAATTGGATAGGGTTTCAACTTTACCTATGGGGATATATAGTTAACAATAATACCAATGTCTTTTAAGAGTGTGTTCATCTTGAGATGTATCCCAATTTTGAAGAGGGATGGAGAAAAAAAAATCCCAACCGAATCCTGTCATTTGACTCCTCAATGCATTGTACTTACGTTAAAAACACAAAGTCAACTGAGACAATGCATTAATCAACAAGCCCTGCAGCTCCTTTCAACATCTTTCCACTATGTACTTGTTTTAAGTATGTAAGGCTTGAGATTTGGAGAGGTGTAATTACCAGCATAGTGTTAAAGGGCTATGTAGTTTAAGTTTTGACATTTATTTCAAATACTATTTATCTCTCTTTTTTTTCCCTTCTAATTTGTAATATTCTGCCAAATATGCTAGACAGTCAATAATGGTCACTTCTGCTGGACATCCATGAATCCTTTTACAGGTAATTGTTTCTTAAATTGTCCTCAGATTTCCTCAAATGTCAGGGATTCAAGAGGGTAAGGACACAAATTTTCAAGGGACACTGAGGCATGTGACTTTGATTTCTCATCGCAACGTTTCGTCAAAGGCTTATAAAAAAAGAGATATAATGAAAATACGATTTATTATGCATAACAAAGTGCCCCCCCCCCCAAAAAAAAAACTTTACATTAAAGCTACCCTCTAATTGGTTGCCTACCTCTACTTACATTCAAAATTTTAACGATTATTTGGAGGTAAATCTCCCAAATGGAATAAGGTTTAATTCTTAGATATTTGGGGGAAGTTTTTCAAGACAATTGTCTCTACTATATAGATAAAAAATGAAGGTTGGGCTTGTATGTCCTTTCATTGACCTTTCTTAACTTTCCCATTGCACCTGTTCATCTCTAGTTGTGTATTAATAAACTCTCATTATGTTTATTACCTTCAGTAGGCTATTTCCTGTGTGTTTTTGTTTCGATGCTGACAATTAAATATGAATCACTTACATTATCAAAATGTTTTTACTTTCATTTTGTGATTAAAGGAAATGGTTGTAATAACATCAGCATTGTTCCACTCCCTTCAAAATATCACACAGCAGAAACAGAAAGTTACATTGATGTCTTAACGAATGGAAAAAAAACCTTATTTCTGTTTTGCCAAAACTAAGCGAACCTAGCACCACAAGAACCAAGTCATGTCTATTTTGCATATAAGTGAAGTCATTAACATCTTAATCTGCTGAAGTTGAACAAACTCAGCCTCAACATTGACATGTGAGTGAATACAGCAGCCATGTTAAATTGAGAGAAAAGATGGCGACATTTAAAAATATATGTAGTGAATGATAGCATGCAGTTTGACATGCTGAATATAAATTTCTCACAGGCTGTATAGTTTATATTATTTTATATTATATTTTAGGCATTTTTAAGTACTTTCGGATATCTATACTGAAACTTTTTTTTCTCAGAATTTTCTCAATTGTATCATAGATAAGCTATTCAATTCAACATGACACTGCATAAAACAATTCATGTGACTATTACAATAGGAAATGAGAAAACTCATGTGCCTATTAAAATAGGTATTGACAATACCAGCACACATTCACAAAGTGACACAATCTCTGAACTATTGTCTTAATTAGTATTATTGAGAGCAATCTTTTTTCTTTCAAAATGGAGCACTTCCTTTTTGTTCAATTCGACTCAATGTACTATACATGGCTATATATAACCAAACAATTTGCTTTATAGTTTCAATTTCACTATGTTGTCACTGCTTCCAGCTGATTTTCTTAAAGTTACGTTTTGTTACAGACTACTACATGTTCAAAGTGCTGACACTAGGAGTGTTAGCTTGTGGTTAACCCCGGTGCCTTTCAATCATAAGGTCCTGAGTTCGAGTCACTCCAAGATTAATGTATGTCGCCCAGTTACAGAGTTGTTGACAATTGACAATTCATAATCATATATGTTAAATATGAACCTAAGACACTGACTTCGGTCAGCTTGCGGCTTTGATAAGCCAATGATGGCTTCTTCGCGAGTTCCTGCTTGCAGGAGGATCTAAAATACATACATACACCGAAACCATATATCTGTTTTGCCAAAACTAAGCAAAGCTAGCACCACACAAACCAAGTCACGTCTATTTTGCATATACGTGATTGGACTGTAGTCATTAACATCTTAATCAGCTGAAGCTGAGGACGAACTGAATCTCAACATTTTTTGAGAAAGGGATAAAGCCCGATAGAATCTGGTGAAAAGTAAGGATATGATTATGTAGCAAGGCAAAGCTCAGTAGGAAAGCATTAAGAACTTAAAGGCATTGAAGACTCGCTCCAAACCGTGTGTCGTCATCTGAAAAAGTTAACTTTTCCTTGCTTGCAAGTACTTGTCACTACAAAATGCAGACAGTAATGAAACGTGATACCTTGTTATCTTTTATCTAGACCTGAGATGTCCATCGCTGCATATATGTACACTGTGTTGTAAGTATTGACCGAAGCTGCATGTATTGACTGTGCACTAGTGTCTAATTGCCAACAGTAGCAAGCTGTGCGTGTATTTTCTGGGATCAATGGTGGTGTCTAACACTTCTGTTACACCTCATTCGAAAACTGGATCAGATTACCGGCATGAGACGTTTCTTTGTGCGCGAGTCTTCAATGCCTTTAAAGGCTTCCAACGACATGTTTTACAAATTATTAATGAAATTTGGCAAGGAAAAATAAGTTGAATGCCATTCCAAGGGATTCTCTATTGTTGTTATGAAATTAAGAGAACAGGTATTGTTTATAAAGCAATGGTTAATATTAATAACCATGTCTGGACAGAGGAACCGATGGCATTATCAAACTAGAAGCACTGCATTTGCACTGCAAAATATTGTCACTGAAGCCTTGTATGGTGCTAATAGATCTGCTTGACGTTCTTGTGTCATACTGTTAATTCCAATTCACACTCACAGTCAGCTTTAATAGATATTATTTGTTTCTTGATAAAGATGAACACACCAGTCTATCAACGTGGGTGGCATTTGCGTACCTCTTGGGAATTAATTCACAGCTCAAAGTGATGCGATCGTAGTAAAAACTACAGCAGGAACACTGCAGTAACTCCGTACTGCTGCCGTTGCGATTGTCTCAAGACAAGGTTATCACGATGTACCATAGTTGTAAGGTTATTTAAGACGTGTTTGTCAACAGCATTATTCAGGCACGGAGCAAACTATAGCAGGGGTACTGATTAACACAGACTCAGGATAAATTCTGCAAGGCAAACCCTTACTTTTCAAGAAAATACAATTTAGTTTTTATAGAGTACTTCTCCCTGTCCATTACATTAGTTAGAGTGAGAATGTTGTGACTTCAAGTTGCGATAATTTTTCACAATGGTCAGTAGCAATGTGGTCAGCTTCAAAGTTGGTACTTCATACTATTGTGATAATCAACACTCTTCGTTTTACCTCCTTCCCAAGCTACGCATTGGGGCATTGTAGAAGGTCAAAAAGCTGTGTGTGATTGACCCATAAGACATAGCTATAGACGAGATATGTGTGGCTCATGTACCAAAAATGAGACCAAAAAATGTCTCAGAATCTGTATTTGATATGATTTTAGGCTACAAAACTTTAAGACATTTTTTGTAAACAATTCTATATAGCACCACAAGTGGCAAACGTATCCCAAAAATTGTCCGAGAGGTTAGAGGCATAAAAAACAACATTGTTTGCTGTCATGTTTGCAACGCATTCAAAACTCTGCTGCCAGGCTGATCACTTGCACTAGCCTGTCTCTCACATCACCCCCATACTTCATGACCTTCATTGGCTACCTGTCAAACTGCGTATTGATTACAAGGTACTCCTGTTAACCTTAAAATGTATTCATGGTATTGCACCACACTACTTGGGTGAAATTGTTCAAAGTTATACCCTAACTCGCCGTCTGCGCTCTAGCACCCAATCATTGCTCTCTATGCACCCTGTGTCCACTAAATCTTATGGCGAGCGATCTTTCCAGTACTCCTCAACCCTCCTTTGGAATAAACTCCAACTCAACATAAAGAATGTCGTGTCTGTGGAGATCTGTTTTCATTGTTATAATTGTTATGTTTACTCTTATTGTATATTGTGTACATATCTTTCACTTTCTTTTGTACAGCGCGGCGAGACTTTATTGTAAGTTGCGCTATATAAGAACTGTTTATTATTATTATTATGTTATATAATATCTTATCACGTAGTATATAGGTATTGAGATCAAACATGACATGAATGCCTAACCTTTTGCAGCGGCCAACTGAAGACCCGTCAGACCCTGACCGTTGACTGCGTTGATATCGATCGCAGTCACCGAGGGTTCCGTAGCAACGGACCTCGAAGGGGACGCTTCTTCGAAGGACTTGGAGAAGTTCAGGAGGTAATCTGTTACATCTGACAACCCTCTTGAACATGCAATGTGGAGTAAGGTTGATGCAGTTTGGGGGTGCACTCTAAAAATATCACCACCCCTCTGGTAGAAAAACAATATCAAAATCAGGAAAAAGTATTAGGATGACAAACATGCAATGTGGAGAAAGGCTGACACAGTTTGGGGGTGATCATTTTTTGAAGAAAGATTTGTTAAAATTCTTACTAGGGCAGCACATGGAAACTATCAGGTAATATTGTTGCCCTTTTTTTGTAAGTTCTGATAAGAAAGTCAAACTTCACAATGTTCTTGCCCCCCCCCCCCCAAAAGAAAAAGATGTGCTTGTTAGTAGATAATGCGCTTTTGGAATTGGAATATCTTTTATCAAATATTTGTTATGAAACAACTTGTCCTTTTTTCACCTCATGTAGCAGTTTCAATACTTCAAGAAGTCCATTTCCTACGGCCATGTAAACGGGCCAATCTCCGCTAGAGGTGAGAGGGTTAACATCATCTCCATCTTCCAAGAGGCAGAAAATCCTTGCTGCGTCACCGTTCATGGAGCATTCGAAGAGCACCGGATTCACAAGCTCCATCTGCCTCTTCTCCATACCTGCACGGATCAGAGCCTTGAGGTCGTCGGAGGGGCAATGGTCAAAGGCCTCCAAAAGGCCCTGTCAAAAGTGAAAGTGAAGGAAAGATTCGATATAACATATTTTGACAACAAGGCCCTTGTTGAATCAGAGCCTTAAGGTCATCGGAGGGGCAAAAGTCAAAGGCCCCCAAAAGGCCCTGTCAAAAGTGCAAGTGAAGGATAGATTCGATAAAACATATTTTGACAACAAGTCGAGCGATCAGACAGAGTGATACTGGGGGTCGGGAGGGGGGAGGGGGGAGGAGAGGGAAGATATGGAGGGGTTTAAAGGGTGGAGAGAATGCTGAAGGTGTTCAACAGTACACTGGCTTCATGTTTTGCAAGGTCTACACTTATCAGGTATACAGAGTTGCAGACTTCTAACACCTTAGGCTAAAACACCTTACAGTTTGGCCTATGCTGTATTTATCAGGTATACAGTGTTGCAGACTTTTAACACCTTAGGCTTGAACACCATACAGTCTGGCCTATGCTGCATTTATCAGGTATACAGAGTTGAAGACTTTACACATCTTAGGCTTGAACATCATAGTCTGGCCTATGCTGCACTTATTAGGCATCAGCTATACTTATGTAAATCCTTCTGTTCTACCCAGAAACTCTCTGTCAACCTGCTTATGCCCCCCCCCCACACCCCTCTCTCTGTGAATGGTTAGTATAATGGAAAGAGCCCAGATACATCCCTTATTCTACTATAACAGCTCCATGGTTGACAAGTGTCCAGCTGTGCTTACCGTAAGTCCTTCTGCTCTACTCACAAACTCCCTGACCACCAGTTCGTAACCCCCTTTGCATGCATAGTGTAACGGGAGATAGCCAGAGATGTCCTTTATACCAGCCAAAGCTCCGTGGTTGAAGAGTGTCTGTACAGCCTCGAGATGTCCATTTAATGCAGCGTACGTTAAAGCCGTGACCCCTGACTGTAAACATAGAAACGAATACCACAGACCGAAAAATTAGGTTAAAAATTACGGGACTGAACTAGTTATGCATGTAGAACCTGTATGCTTCAGCCTAGCTAATAAAATGTTACAATGATAATTAAAACAGGCTGTTTCATGCTTGAAAACACTTACAAAATAGTGATCAGCATGAAATTCTCTCTCCTACAAAACTGCACAAAAAATATCCTAGCCAGTATGAATATAGGTAGGGTCACAATTTATCAGCAACTGGGTTCGTCCTTTTTTATCCAAACTGGGCTGAGACAGATTGTGCCCCTGCTATTGGGTGATGCCAGGGAGCTCCTGAACTTTGGGCTCAAGAAACAAAAAAAATCCCTCAGTATAACTTTGAGGTTCCACGTGAGCATCGAACAGGTCTTTACTTCAGATTGGGGGAAGGCTGGCATAAAACCTCACCAAATAAACCCCAACAAGAACTATAACTCTGGGTCCAGATCAGACCGAGTCAACCTGGCAAACCTGATGTGGGGTTTGATGTGGACATGTTTCAATTGCAATCTAAAAGCAGCCGATTGTGTTTGATGTTATGCATTTGCTTTCTCATCTGACAAAGCTCATACAGAAATGATTTTGTTATGTTTTCATATCAGTCTCACAGCAAATGTGTTTACATCTTTGACAAACTATCATAGCTTTCAAAGTACACGTACATCCATAATTTAATGTCATCGGGTGATATCCAAATGTCCCCAAAAATTGCTAAAAAGTTTTGAAAACTACTTTCCTAGTGGATCCCCATTTCCAACTTATTTCAGAACGTCGATAGGTGTGAAATTAGAGGATTCGATATCTCCATGAGGGAAAATACCCCTCGAAAGTTGGAGCATGAACGACCATTAATTTGACTCTCTAGCATGTTTTTGGCCGATACTTATGATGTTTTATCCCAGACTGTCCTTCTACATTCTAATGGTGAAGGTACCAAAACCTATTGCGCACTTTGCATGTAAGATATCAGTGCTTTCATTATACTATCGCAATAGCATAACGCTATATCCTATATATGCTATATATATGCTATATATGCTATATATTAGCTATAATGCTAATATTCGCAAACTTTTAAGGAGTATCAATATAACTAACAGCCGTGATGCTTTGGTTGGAATGAAATCTTGATATAAACTTGCAGAAACCATTTTTCAGGTGTTAAAATTGAGAATAAATCTGGCGAGAATTGGAATATGATTATTATAACAAAAGTATTGCAGAGTACTTCAAAACTGGGCTACTAATCCTGTTCGTTTTGGCTTGAGCCAAAGAAGAATATTGATAAGCGATGAGTTTTCTTTTTTAAACATAAAGTATGAAATATGAAATGTTTACTCACAGTGGAATGTTGAGCATTAATGGGGCAGTCCTTGTACCGTAAGATGACTTTGAGATTATCGCATCTGTTACCTGCAGCTGCGGCCATCAGTAACGTCTTCCCTCCGGAATCAATGTTAAAGAGATCTGTCTGGCGTAGATACTTTGATGAAAGGTTACCCTACGGAGAAATTGAAAGAAACAGAATGCAAAAATGCATTGTGGTTTCGATCAGTGGCGGAGCTAGGGGTATTGGTCAGGGGGCGAAAATGGTCTGTAGGGGCGCTTTTGACAATATGTAAGCGGAGCGCCACCACAGGTTGGCGCGGAGCGTACAGGAATTTTTTGAGTAGAGATACTCCCTAGATCGCCGGAAATTACCATTTCCGGGCCTTGCTAATTTGCAGATAAACGAAGAATAAATAGGTGTCATCGCCAACAGAATGTGACAAATGTCGATAGGTAGATGAGAGCGCAATAAAAAAGTCAATAATCACGAATAAGTAAAAAGCTGAAAAGGGCACCCCCCCTGACTGTATGGACGTTCCGCCACTGGTTTCGATGATGTAACATGAGCAGTTTTCTTCATGAATCTGACCTAACGTATAGATTGAGGGTGTACATGGTTACAAGGGTTTCACTATTTGACCTCTGATGACCCCAAATGACCTTTGACCTCCACCAAAAACAATAGGCTTCTAAAACCAAAAAGGAGTTACCATTAAAGCAGAGCTATAATTGGATGTTATGAAAAGCATGATGATGGATTCTTACTTCCATTCTTGAAGCCGCGATTAATTAACAAACAGTTTTAAGCTCCTCTTTGGGAGGTTTTCTTTTACTAAACTTTCAAAAAACCAATTCAAGTGGAAAGATAGATATTTGCTACCGAATGAAAAAAGTCCACCTTTCTTTGGCTGCTCAGGACTGGAATACAAGATATTTTAGATGTTAGATGTCCTTTAATATTCATAATTGTTTTTGAATTTCTTTTTTGATTCTATCAAACCTGCAGAACATTCTTCTCCTCATGTTAAGACAACTGCTTTTGGGGGTGACTCCCATAAAAAGATCTGTTATCATAATTTTGGTTTCTTCGTCACACCGTGTCTCAGAAACCAATCATTTTGTGTGAAGTTATTATGGATTTCAATAGAAAATGTTTAAAGCAAATCTACTCAAACACATGAATGCTTTTACTACAAGGCAGGTTAGATGTAACAGATACAACATGTTTTCAATAGTGAGATATTTTACCGTCTCCGTTTGGTTATGCTAATGCCGTTTCCTAATGGCTTCCATGGAGTCATAGACTTGAGAGATGAAAGGGAAGGGAAGGGGGGGGGGGGTTGGGGGATGGTAGAGAGGGTACACGCTTCCTAATGGGTCCTAGTGCTATCGTACACAATGAATCAAGTTGATGGTTGTACAATGGGAGTGTACAATAAGGAGTGTCAGCTCAGTGGTTAACGCCGGTGCCTTACAATCATAAGGTCCAGAGTTCGAGTCACTCCAAGATTAATGTATGTTGTCCAGTTACAGAGTTGTTGACAATTGACAATTCATAATCATGGACGTTAAATATGAATCTAACGGACTGACTTCGGTCAGCTTGCGGCTTTGATAAGCCAATGATGGCTTCTTCGCGAGTTCCTGCTTGCAGGAGGATCTAAAATACATACAAATACATATAATGGAGAGCATGCTTTATTCTTCTCTGTTTGTGAATGGTCTGTGAATTGGGAAGGAGGAGGGTGAGGGGAGAGGGGAGGAGGGAGGAGGGAGGGAGGGGCAACTCCCAAATGACAAGTAACAGTAACAGAAGGGACAAAAACACGCACAGAATACAGACAGGTTAATGAGCATGGTGAACACAAAGAGATAGATGTAAGGGGATTAGTAAACAAGGGATGGAGAGAAGAAAGAAAGAAACCAACAGGGGAAGAGGAGAGGTAGGTTACAAACTGTAGAGGGACAAAGAGAGGATTAAGGGAAGGGGGTAGGGAATAAACTGGAGAAGGACAAAGACAGAAAGGTGTGGAGAAAAATTTAAACGATAAAAATTTAAATGATAAAAATTTAAACGATAATCCCCCTACTTCCCCCTCATTCCCCCTAATTCCTTCCTCTTACCAGGAATGCCGAGTGGCTTAGTATTGCACATCTCTGGTCTCTCTCTTCTTGTATCCGTTTCTTACATTCAAAGTTTTTATGCATAGTAGCCAAGTCATCGGCCAGAAAACAGTAGTCTTCTAATTTGAACTCTAGGTTAACGTCCGCACCGCGTTTCAGGAGACACCTAGAGAAAAGCAAAAGGATAATACAAATGATGGATCGATGAAAGTGAAAGCCAATTGTCTGTAGAAAGGAAATACAGGGCGTTCAATCATTTCGTTTTCTCTCACAAGAGAGAAATTAAAATATTTTGGTACAAGTTGTTGAAACTAAAATTACACAGGCAAAATGTATGTTTTAATTAGGTGGCAAATTAGCCTAGTTATAATCGAAGTTTAGGAGCGGTATTAATCAGAGTGGCCAATCTTTTAAAACCTAATTAATTGTCATAGAGGCTTGTACATGAAAACTGGCCATTTCTGTCTAGTGAAAAATAAACATTTTGAGTAAATGTGTTCATCGAGAAAGTGAAACCTGAATTATTGCAATATTCGATTTGATATCACTAAGCAAATGTTTGACATTCACTCGATTGTTTTATGGAATGTGACCATACTTAATTGATTTTACGATAAATTTAAAGACACTTGACAACTAGTAAAATTTTATAGTTTCAGTTTTCAGTGCATATAAATCGTGGAGAAACCTATTAATGAAAGAGGTCAACAAGTCATATTTGCAATAAAGAAAATTAATCTAAGAACAACCATTGAGAGTAGGATCAAGCCAAAAAATATCTTTATAACAGACCCAAGGGATGATATGTATTTATCTCTATATATATATATTTATAGATATATATTTATATATATGTATATATGTTTTACTAGTTGTCTGATGATCGCTCAACGTGTGACACTCTGAGTAACAACTACTAGTGTTCCACTAGTCTCAGCCTATATATATATATATATATAATTGAAATCGTAATGAGTTGTAAAATCAAGAATAGTGAAAAAACTTCCAGCCTCCACCAATCAAACCCGGGCCTCCCGCTTTACATGCGGACACCCCAACCACCAGGCCACGGACGCCCATTGTATGTCCAGAGGTTCTAAACCGGCAAGGAAGGTCGTAATTCCACTATATATATATTAAACAGAGTTATGACACATCTTTGAAACCTTTGGAGGGTCTGTAGTACACTTCCTGTCACAGACTTGAAACCACATGCCGACACATTGCTTGAAATCCACAAATAGATAAATGACTTTTATTTGCTTACTCTACTGTTTGCAAGTGGTTTTCTTTGGTGGCAAAGTGTAGAGGTCTCCATCCATTAAGTGTGTTAGGAGCGTTAGGATCAGCTCCTAGGACGCATATTAGAACCTGGACGATAAACAAGCAAAAACATTAATGTCAAAAAAGAAAAGAGCGCTTAATTTTGTCAAAGAACGTTTAATTGTGTACAACTTTAATAAACTGCCATAGCACGTTAGTCAACTGTGTTAACCAAAAAAATGTGAAGTGATGGGAGAGGGAGGAATAAATGCAATGCGATGCGATAACATTTAAGTACTTATCATAATCAAGTCAACTTGAAGCAAACAGGTGTGATCTCATAGTTTAAACACAGTAACAGAGAGGTTTTTGGTTTTGTATTTTTATTTATAGACTATGGTACTTTTCGATTCGGTAGGTTTTCAATTATAATGTTAAGGAGACATGGAATGGAACCTTACACCTATGAATGTGGGTTTTATTCTCTGTACTGCTATGCATTTCAAATTTGCAACACAATAAAACAGTCACACATGGGTAAGCTTCAAGTTTACATTTGGTACAACAATTTATTGGAATATTGGAATATATCATGAAATAATCGAATGCAAATTTTACTAGAATCAAAAAATTACAATCAATTACCCTTGTAGCATCCCCTAAAAATGATTTTTGAATTACGTACCATGAAATAACCAAGAACTATAGCTCTCCCCCCCCCCCC
>KN882818.1:128305-157422 GCA_000934455.1 Apostichopus parvimensis
CTTTTCACGTAGTAATTTGGACCTAGGCTACACCAAATATCGAACGTTACTTAGGCTCAGCATGTTACGGGACCTCAAAGTTATTCTGAAATTTTCGTTATTTATTCTTCCTTCAAACGATGATTGTGAAGGTTCCCATGTACAAAATCTTACCCTTATGCATTTCACCTCATTTTGTTACAATAATTATAACGATTTGATAAATTTTGAGCCCAAACCGCAGGGAGTATATCCAGTTTAAATCCATCTTCGCACGGGACTATATTATTATAGCCTAGGGTACGGTACTGGTACATACATGCAGTACGGTACTTGAGATTTGATGATGTAATGAAATGGATTCGTTTATTAATGCGGGGGGTTCCGCGATGTCATTTATAGTTATCTTTCGCTACTTTTTAATTTTTAAGAACTTTTGTACGAAGATTGATATTGTACGTATTGAAAGTACTGTATATTTTTTGGAGTAAACAACAGCCGATTAACGATATAAATAAATCTGTACTATTCTTATGTATGTAGTTTATAATCCCGTATTTACGTAGACCCTATGTTACATTCTTATTGTCTGAAGTTCCAAACACGTGGGGACTTCTTGATAGTTAAAAACTTTTCATTGTGAACTTTTGAACTTGAAGTAGTAGTAGTAGTACACACATAATTCCCATTGACATTGGTCACGGAACAGAAGTAGGTCATCGACATTCGAACTTGCCCAAGTTCATTGCACCATGGGAACGACACAACACAGTGAACATGATGGTACATTTTCCCGCCATCTGGACGCCGAGTGTAAATTTTGGTGTAATATGCAAATTATGAATGGTACTGTACTGCTCGGTTAAAACAAACTATTGCGACACATACACATTTTGGGAAGCTGTTGTAGAAGTAACTTTTGTATCAAATGTAAAGTACTGTATGGTACTATAATTTATAAAAAAAGGTTTTCCTCAGGTGGTAGGGAAAAGGGGTGTTTCAGTGAACTCGATCTCTTTGTATAGTACTTGGATACTTAAAATGACCATGTACATGCAGTTTCTATTTCTCTTTAGAAAGCTCTACTTAGCATTTTTATCCTTCGTGGATCTTTATTGGAATAAATACGAAATGTATTGTTTGACGCCAGTATTAAACGGTAAGCATTTCTTAAATTGTTGACTGAGCTTTAAAATCCATTTTCACAAAAGTCTGTTTTCATGAAGGTTTTATAAAATCGACATATCGCTAGGGTAGGAAAATATTAACTTAACCACATTAACGAAAGTTGTTCTATTATCCAAATAATATACATGTTTCTCGTACTGAGATCTGAAAAAAAAATGGGCGGCCATTTTTCTTCTTTTCATGCGCTAATACTACTAGTTTGGAATATGTGGCAACCTTTACAAAATAATTTTTAAGGATAGTTTAGATTTCTTGTAATCCGAATAGAAACTCGGGAATCAGGAAAAAGGAGGCCCATTGCGCGGACGAGGCACATATTTTGTTTTTAACCGGCCCTGCTTCAAAGTTGTTGGGTGGAAGTTTTTTTTTCTTTTCATTCTGTTGGAACCAATGGTAAATTATATAAAAAATTGACATAAGAAACCCTTAGTAACACTTTATTATTTCTTCAAAATGTTGCCAACTATTCAAAGTAAACTTATCCTCGTGGAACATGGTGACAATTTGTTTGTCAACGAGTTTATACGCGATTGTACTTGTTTAAACGATCATGTGCGCGTACACATGTCCAGTTATACGTGAGCGGTACTGTAGGCTATGCATATTGAATGTATGTCATTGAGTCTCGTAACTATAAGTGCTTTGAACCATAGATGAAAGTTGAGGAAAATACCGGTTGTAGTTACGATACCGGTATTCATGTTGCAACACTACCGGTTGTGTGAAATCCGACTACCGCACAACGCTAACCGACACTGTACACTAAGGTAGTTCCCAAACCCTAACACAAACCCACCCATATCATAATGGTGCGGTCCAATTCTACGGACGGAGAAAGTTGACTATTTTTACGAAAAAACATTTTTTCCCGTGAAAAATATGAATGCATGATGGTTTCAGTGAGTTTTAAATGTGTTTCCAGATACACTCTGATTACAACCATAGTATTTGATGGTATTTTAAACTTGTTGTCTTGAGTTGTCGTGAAATGGGCCTGTTGACGCTAATTAGTATGACCGCATAACAGACCTAGAGGCTAGTAGTTGCACTGTTGCAGAGGCAAGTCTCCAGAACAGATTTACTTCAGCGATAAGGCTTCACCCAACAGCAATTCCAATTCTTCCACAACTTCATCAGTCGGCTAGAAATAATTACCAAGGGCTATAGACTTACAGTTGACAATGATGTGCAATGTTAATAAAATGTTGTGAATTTTCTTGTATCCTTTCAATAAATGCTTAGGAAATGTGTTTCTAAGATTACCTTAAACTCTACCACAATACATCATCAGCAATCATTATTGTAATTAACTGCCAAGCCAGCTTTTACTTATCATCCAAATGAAGTGACATATTGATATGATACAGATGTAAAGAACAGGTTAGGGGGAGGATAAAGAATGAAGTTATTCTCTTGGCAATCAGATAAAAATGAGGGCAGTTATACTCCTGGCAGCCAGGGAATTAGTGCTTATTCATCGAGCTGCTTGAGGAATAACATCATACATTCAGTTGTTTGCCTAGTGGCAGCCTTTTTCTTTAATTTCATAATAACCCTTGCAAATCATTAAATTATTTAATTCATTTAAAAAAAAACAGAGATTATTTGGAAGAAATGGGAATTCAGTAAAGAGGTGTAAAAGAATCACATGGATGTTTATCCCTTACTGATTTTTCTCCTCAGGCCCAAGGATATTCTCTGGCATTGTCGTGCCTGAATCGAAGAGATTATTCCAAAGGCATTCAGTATGCCCTACAACATTCAAGCATCAGACCTAGGGATGTCAGAGTTCATGAGCTGCTTGCCCAACTATATGAAGGCAAGAAAGATTGGAAGAAAGCAGTTGAAAGTTACAAGATGGCGATACAAATGGATCCACAGAAGTCTAAATTAGGATTGAAAGGTATTAAACATCATGTAGCAAGCAGAACAAACTCATATAGATCTATACTGCTGCATGTAGATACTAGTGTACGACGGATAATCGGTTAGATAATCGGCATCAGGCCGACTATCACACAATCGGTAAAATAATCGGCATCGGCAAAATCCGCCACCGGTTATACAATACCAATAATTATGTTCCACATAAAGGATTGTATTTTCCGCGCTTTTGATTCACCACAACCACAACAGGAGAAGAATGTAGATAATTCGAGTCAATGCTATTTAAAGCTAGGGAAGGTGCGCTAATCCACTGTGTAACAGTATCGAAAGTCCCTCACCTGAGATTGTACTAATGCTGTTCGATATACTATCCAGTTTTGGCAGTTAAAATCATATTGTAAACCCGCGATAAGCTTTGGAGGACGACGTAACTATCTTTTAACTTCGCTTCTTGCATCTAACAAAACCTCCTGTTATCCATGTTTAATGATTGATAATAAAGATTTATTGTCTTGACTAAATATAAAACTGATATACTTTATAACCACTTGGCCGTTTCACCGTCAGTGGAAAGTGAAAACGATAACATTAGGCTTTGCTCATTGTGAGTTCTACGTACATTAGGCTAGTCTGGCTAGAGAACGTTTGAGCATCTGTTCAGTTTTCTCATGCGCCCAAGATTTTACAAATTATATATACACACCTCCCAGAGATCATACGGAACAGTAGGCATTTGACATTACATATAGTTACTGTAATGTAATAATAGTCAATGGAATGAAACCAATTGCTTTTATACACTATGAGCATTATAAGTGGCTAAAAGGATTGGCTTCAGCATACTTTATCACTATTGCATATATTTGTTCTTTCCTTAAGTGGTGGCCCTCTACTGTCAACTACCAGATGAAATTGAGAGGCTGAGACACTGGACCAGTCAGGTGTCAAAGAAATACAAAGATGACCCCATCATTCATCAAGCATGGGTAAAACCTATTTCATTTTCCAATCGTACTGAACAGATGGATGTATTATCAGAAGGAATGCTGTAAATTTTATGCAATTACTGTAGGTGTACCATTCATTCCTTACAGCAAGCTTCAGATGTAAAGGTTATGAATTTGAAAATGTAGTGACAGGTTGTGAAGGAACCTAACAAGAGTAAAGTAAATGATATTATTAGGGCAACTGAACACAAAATGTCCTTTCTCTATAAACAGCCATAGCTAGAGTTGTCAAAGTGGGTATTTAATTAAACATGTGGAATATGGTCTTCTTTTCCATTTATTTTTATTCCTTGCTGGAGGCAGATGGAATCTATGTGATGGCATGCATGTGTCTTACACTTGCTTCTAAATGCCGTAACTCAAAATGCTAATGGTGGATTAACTTCATATTGGCATGTGGATCTGTCTTATTAAATACAAGAACTCTATTCTTTTCTGTGAAGTTCAATGGTCATTTGGAGTCAACGGAGGTCAAAGTCTAATGAAATGGTTGATTCCCACACAGGAAGACTACAAATCAGAGCTGGAAACATTTTTTGGTTGTCACTTGTCACAATTCTTGGGCAAGTTAAACTGAATTTTGACCAAAATTGTATGGCAAGGAATCAAAAGCCAACTTGCTTTCTGTATTTTTTTCTGTTTATATATTTATATGAAGCAAATAGAGTACTTTAGTAAATATCATGTATATTAGATCCTAGAGTCTTTGCAGGTGATAAACTTAGCAAACATTAAACATATTTTATCATTGATTTATACATTGGTTGCCACAGTCCTTTCATCTGTGTTTCTATTTATTTGTTTGACCTTCACAGGAATGCATATTCAAAGGCAGTAAACAATTTGACCAGTATGCAGTCTACATAAGGAAACAGTTGGTGAGTTCAGGCATAGATTTTCACAATTTTGAACCACTTGCTATAAAATGCAAGAACCTAGAAACTCTACAGAATAAAATTATAAATAGGATTGTAAAATCTTAAAAAAATAAAAAGCAACAAAAATACAATTACAGTGACTTGAAGATTTCAAAAGTGATAAGGATGATACTGTACACTTGATGAGGCATAGTATACACTTGAAAATCATAATGTAGGCTCGGAAGCTGTATTTGGACTGAAAGACGCTTGCCCTGTATATGAATTAATTTTGACCGCTCAAATTAGCGCCATTGCTGAAATATTTTTGTAACATGGCACTGGTCTACGAAACTTTTGACTTACTTACTTTGGACATGACATTCAATTGTTTTTTTTTTTTCATTTGTAGCAAACTGATCCAAACAACTCCCTCTTCCACATTAAACTACTGGAATGCCACGGTTTACAGAGGAATTGGCCACAAGCTGTTGAGCAAGTTGACTGCATGTTAGATCTGCTACATAGCAATGAAGAGGCCTTGCAACAGATAATCAACACATGTGAGGTAAAGTACAAAACTCCCTTAACATGAGATAAAGACTTCACAGATACTACATTTGAAAAAGCCTTTCTTATTTAAAAGACAATTATTTACAGAACCATCAACTATTGAAAGCTGATTATTCACTTTCAATTTGAGCCAATATAGACTAAAAAAGGATATAAACAATATATAGAGGTTGTTATTTTTGTGTTGTTTGTGTGTGATTGTAATCTATTGATTTGGTCATCCTAATAAACAAATGTATGGTATATCCTTAGTTATCATAAGTGTAATAACAACTGTGTAAAACATGGCATGCAGTCTGGTATGTCCACAAAGATGACATAGTAGAGCTGTTACCTATGTAATGGGTAATTAGCATATTAAATGCTGGGCTGAATGTTGATTATTATGATCAAATAATTCTGCTATGCTTGTTTTAGGTGATTCCCTTCTGGGTTTAGCAGTACTTCCATTTTTCACCTTTGATCTATATCTCGCCTCCATGCAGACTCATCTGAAGCTTTCATTGTCCGGGAGTGATCCTGTCCATCATGTCAGGGCTTCAGTCAACCTCCTTGCTAGTTTGTGTTACATTACTCAGGCTGTGTTAGCCAGTAACAATAAAACATCATCACAGTGTGTGGATATTCTAATCAGGTAAGAGCACACTTTACACACAAGGACCCTGTCCCCTCTATACCTCCTCTGTTCCCTGTCCCCTCTATACCTCCTCTGTTCCCTGTCCCCTCTATACCTCCTCTGTTCCCTGTCCTGTCTATTTCTTCCTGATATCATTCACGGTATTGTTTTGGAATGTGTTGTGTACTACATTGTTAAAATTTAAGGATACTGTCACTGAGTAGGTAATGTCACTATTGACCAGACAAATATCCATCTGATCTGACCATGAATGAACATCTGTGCAAGGCAAAGATTATAAACTCTTTCATTTCATCACAATTCATCATCAATAATGGATAACAATAGCCATGATTTTTCTTGTGTATATTATTTTGCAAGGTCCTTGTAAAGCTTATAGCTAATACTAACACCCCCACCCTCCCTTCTCTCCCTCCCTTCCAATCTTTTGGTTATAACTTAGATACTATAAGAAACCAAATTCTGTTTTCATTTTCTTGTAAGGTTGGGACAAAGGTGTACAGAACTGGAACCATATCTGAACAAGCTAGACGGAGTTTTGAACTTGCCATGCCAGAACCTGTACATGTCCGAGTTCAGAGGACAATTCTACTACCTTGTGGGGACATACCTGCTGCAGCGAGGATTAGCAGTAAGTAACCCATGTTAGGTTTCAATTACTTGATGTTCCACTCTCAGGGTTATAGTTAGGCTGTAAAACAGAAAGGTTTAAAGTTTAATGCCTCTACAGGAGCAAACATGGAAAAGTTAGCATTAATTCAATCTGTATAATAATAATAATCTGTGGATGACATCACGCAAATTAAACATCATCGGTTTATTGTCTATGATGTTTATATGTTTCGTGGAACAACAGTGTAATGCAACTGTGTGAAATAACCATTGTGAATTGCTTGAGTGATTGATGGATCACTATGGAGGAAACAATGAGAAGGCTGTTGTTATGACAACAACGATGCCAAAAGTGACAAAAGAATGCATTTCTTATGATAAGGGCAAGAGAGGATGTCAACTCGAGAGTTGGTCTAGGCCTTCATTTTAAAATTTATTGAAATATGACAGATGTATTTTAACATGGAATGCATTTGTTCAAATTAAAACTGTCTTCTTGGATGGTATCTCTTAGTTGGAGGCCAATTCTGAGACCATTTGATATAACCTATTGACCCCTTGAAGCTCAGAGGGTGAAAACTGATAAGAGCCATTATTAACAACAGGATAAAAGTTTAGTATTCTTTATATATCAGCAACTGGAGAGGCTGTTACGACAAGAAATGAACCAATGAGTCGTATTTGTCACAATAAATGCAGGGTCTCATTTATGTATTCACATCTGCAAGTACGGTATCATTTTGAAGTTGATGAATTAGATTAACCTTAAAGTAATTAAAAACAGTATGAGATGCAAAACCATTATAAGAGTTTTCAGGCCTAGAATTACCTAATTGTAAGCCATTTGTTACAACATACACATGCTTAAAAAATCTACTAGCTAAATTCAAGTTTTCACTGGCATATTTCCTGCATAACAGTACACAGGTTAGTTCCGATACAGAGCAGCTCAATATCTAGGTGATGAGCAGAAGTTATACCTGGCTAATGTCAAGTACAGAAAGCCTGCTGATTATTTGACTGACCATAATTTTATGGTTTTAATGTCTACTGGTAGATACATTGCCAGTGCCTTTGCTTTTCTACTAGCAACTGGCAAAATCTACTGATATTTAACCAGAAAACAGTCTTGATTTTGAGGCCTCATTTTTGCATAAATTCGTGTAGGAATGTTTCCTCATTTGCTTGATATTTTATCTATGCATTACCAGACAACTTTTGCCTGAGTGTGTCAATGTAAATGATTGCTTAATTGCTTGATATTGTTTAATATTTATAGGATATCTCACTCAAAGCTGGCAAATTAGATTTTTGTTTCTCTGTTAGTTTTTGACAGAGATATATTTAATCCAATGGTTGAATCTAAATAATAGCCAATTTTTATATTGTCTTTTCAGGGTTCCTTTCCTGTGAATGATGTCTTGAGCATGACAACCGCCCTCTATGCACTGAGCCTGAACGAAGAGGCCAAACGTCGCAACAACCTCATCAACATGGGTTGGGTGCCTGTGCATGCTAGAATAATCTCCACACTTAGCTGTAATAGAGTTGGACAGATTTGTGAGTATTCCTTGAATTTGCACACTGTTGACAGCAACCTTTTAGGAGTTAGCTTTCAAAGGTATTAATTGGTAGCATGTTGAACTGATGTATATCTGAGATCAACATGTTTACCACACAATAGACACTCCTAAACAAGTTCTTTGTCGGTAAAGAAACATGATCTTGCTTCATCCTGGTTTAGTATACATATACACTAGTCTCACTACAGAAGTAAGTGTGCATTTGCAGGCTGCAACCATTTTGCAACTTTAACAGTAGATGACGTATGTATAAACAGGTTAGCCGATAAGGTTAACATGAAGCCAGCGATTTGTGATTGTTTGACTTTAAGGCATAATGTTTTTCTTTAATGTACTGAAATTTAGTTGACTGTAAGATCAAATAAGATGCCAACATATTTGTGATCAATGTTTTAATACAAAAGACCATGCAAATAGCACAAAAGTATTTTAAATGGTACTATATTGCACTCCGTTTCTCTACCAGGGCACTTTCTGCGGAACATAGTGGAAAGCTATGGCGAAGACTACCTTGAAAATTGTCAGAAGAAATGGAGCAATGAAGAGGTAAGATATGGCATTTGAACCAGAAAGAATGATCAAGCTTGTGAAATTTCTATCATTTTACATGTGTTCAATAATATTCAGTTACAAGTGTAGTATTTTTTTTGGGGGGGGGGCAGTTTGAGATTTTAGTGAGGGTTACGTCAACATTCAAGATCTTTCAGGGAAACAAAAATGCATAAGAGGACTGTTGGTGTAACTTAAACAGAAAAGGGATGGTGTATTCAATCCATTAAATAGACCAAGAAATCAGTGATTACCTATCAATATTAATTGTCCTCTGGACATCATTACTGATCTCAACTAATGTTTCTCTTTTGTATAATTTGTCAGGGTCAGAGAGTGGTCCTGACCCATGCTTTCGGTGCTGGAGGAAACCTGCAATTTATTAGAGCACAATCCTTTCTCTTCACTGGTGAACATGAAGCAGTAACACAAAGCAAACTGGATGATCTTCTCAGTAGTGCATTTGAGATTAATCAAGGTTAGTCACTTAAGTTGTAATGCTGCTTGATGAAGCTTTTCACCACCTGCTAAAGATTAAATACTTTCTTACATCAAACTTAATGTGGAACTGAAGACAGCTATGGCATGGTACACCACAGATACTGGTTAACATGTGATGATCATGCTTACTGAGTATATATGTAGCACAAACTGTGTGATGGAGTCACACTTTGTTTGGATATTCAATAATATTGTATTTATTATAATACTGTACTTTCATAATATTTTCCATTTATGTTAACTGAAATGGACGTTCCTGTGACTTATCATGGCCTGAGATGACAGTTACTATCTATCTGGCTCGTGTTAGAGGCCTAGTGACAATCCAGTAGTAATGTGGGTGATGATATCTAAATGCAATTTTAGTACTCTGAAGACATTTAATCTCCAAATACAAGTAGTATTTTGACTTTAATCATCATGGTTTGTCACTCTACCAGCCCATGTGATATTTGCATGTGAATGGATATCCTGCAGCCTAAGTTAGAACATGTGTTTGGTGGCATCGTAGCTGCTCTCCTCGCAAGTGATCGCTCAATCCTAATGCAGAAATTTGAGAACATGAGAAGGCATTCTTTGTAGTAATCTTGTTTCTTGTTTGCATATAGAAGCCCTAAGTTATCACAATTTGTACAAGGTATTACTCAAATTTCACATTTATCCTTCTGAGTAATTACGTATAAATTCTATGTATAACCGGTATTGTAGGATGTCAAGTATGTAAACACCCCAACACATATTTGTTTCTTCCTGCTTAGAATCGGTATCGTCTCATCCTGAAAACTTCCAGCTTCTAATTTGGACCTGTTTACAGTGGGACACTCGTCCAGATGGCATCCCGGCAGATTTTGGATACTTTGTAGAAGAGACGTTTGGCAATCTTAACTTCTGTACCAACAAGTTGAAAATCATGACTATAGATAATCTGAAAATGTTAGACATTGAGGTAAGTGTTGAGGAACGGTTGGAAGATGTGACAGAGAAAGAAACACAACAGTAGAGGTGTCAACTGTTACTCTGAAACAGAATCAAATGTTGGACACTGACGTTAATATCAAAATATTCCAGTAGTGCGTTGCGGAATGTAACAAATAAAAGATACATGTTTCACTTATATCAAGTTTGTCAGGCATTGAGGTTAATGTTAGAGTACAGCAGGGATGTAATAGGCAAACTATAAGATTGAATTGATGTATTATGCATTGATCTTGTTCGTTCATGCAGACAACTTTAGGTACAAGTTTTCAGTGCAAAATTGAAGAAAACTGAAAATCCTTTTTCTACTGTAATTTGTCTAATACTCTTGCTTCCTTTAAATTTATTACAAGGCTTTTATTCCATTGCAAGTATTCTCATTTTGTTTCATTTCAGGCGTTCCTGTACGCCGTGGTTCTAACCATACGAGCAATGTTTGCTTCGCAGAAGAGCCAGACATTGAGCTCTTTAGAGATTGCCAAGAAGAACCTTCCTCTCCTAACCATGAAACAGAAGCTGAGTACCCAGGAACAAGAAGAATGGTTTAGTGCCATCTTCAGACTCTGTCACAGCAAAGCTACCGCCAAGTAATCAGGAATATTAATCTACCTATTTTGTGCTTTCAAATAATGAAAAACAAGTTGTTTCTATTGGTGTTTGTTGTGTCCTCCCCAACTCTTGTTCAATAAAGCTTAATTTCTATATGTGATGGCTTGACATGGGACGTCGATAATGTGATGCCAAGCAAAAAGGCCCAAACAAGCAAATGATTGATTATTGATTATTATGATTATTGATCAGCCACTAACTCACATAGATATTGGAGGTCTTAACACTCTGCTAAACAGAACAGTTTCCACACTTAGCTATCACATGTTCTCTTTCCACCAATCAGAAGATTTAACATTTAATTTGTCCCTAAATCTCTAAATATGATAACCAATCATATCAGACTCTTAAACTGGTTCAAAGGTCAACAGTATGCATATAATCACTTTTGTGTGACTTTCAGGACACTGTAATGTATTGTTACATAAGAGTGTTTAATGCTGGTATGTGATGCATTTAGTGTTTATTTAGAAGGATGTTTAGTTTGATCAGTTGCAATCGTTTCTGTTGGTTTCACAAGATTACTGAGAAATGGCAAGTAGACGCATACAGCTGTCGCAAGCTGTTATTAAGGCAGATGGTGACCTAAGACCTTAACTGTAAATAATTTTTGTAAAGTAACACAGTGGAGGGATTAATATTCATGTCTTGGCAAAATCAGTGGTGGTGTAGCCACCCCACCCTGACAAGATACATAACTCTCTTCATGTTATTTTATGTTGCTTAAAATAATTACAACAGGAATGTTATATCAATCTTCCTTGGTTTTCTTGTTTTCAGGGAATACAGCAAGCTCAGAGTGGTAGCTCAGAGGGGTTTGGAGGTCCTTCGCTGCGGCTCAAATCACGGCAGTGAAACCCAACTCCTTTTGCAACTTGGCAGAGTCATGAATGAACGAGTAAGTGTCCCTCCCCCCCCCCCCCCCTTTCATCTTGTTTTATAGCTGTGTATTGAAGTGAACTGACCAGTTGTCTGTCTGACCACATTACTCCCTGTGAGTTTGGTAGATGAAAACTACAAAGTGGGAATTCATACTGTTCTATATGAAAGGTCTCTTCTTGCCATGTTGACTGTGAGAAATGTTCTTGTTCCACAGAGGCTGGAATTAATGAAGTCTGATGGTGTAGGGGACAGAAGCAGGGCCTACCATGCTATGAGTGTTATGTACTGGACTGAGGCCCTCCGTCATCTGAGGAGACTAGCAAAGTAAGCAAACAATGGTGGCCCTGAATTTTGGGACCATTGATACAGGTATTTTGAGATGAAAAGAGGTGAAAAGTTTGAAACTTCATTAGTCATACCCTCTAAGACGGTCATCCCTTAGTGTTCCAATCTCCATCTCTCATGCCTATACAAAATATGGTGAGGCAAAAAACATCATAAAATTGTAATGTTTGACTGTTGCATTTTTCAATAATTCTTGTCCCAATTGGAAATTCTGTCATTTCTTAATGTTCATAAGCATATCTTTTATTATTAGAATCTTTTTCTTTCGAGGGAGGGGGGGGGGTGGGGAGGTTGTTTCACAGTCTAGAGTTTATTCCTAACCTCTCTGTTGTGTTTTAATACACAATGTCTGCTCTCCAAATAACATTGTCAGATTCCCTTCTTCTTACAGTGATGATGCTTTTCCAAGAGGTCAGAAAGCCTTTTTCCCTCATGTCCATAAGGATTTGAAGGTGAGTCCTCCCAGGCACTGCAGATGGGATTCCTCAGTTGGAGGGGGGCGTGAGAGTGGCCCTTGAGAGATACTCTGCGGTGTATTCTGGGTGAATGGGATTTCAAGATGTCAAGGCTGTATGAGAGTATACACGAGAATTGTCCTCACAATATGATCCAAAATATCACTTGGAAGAAAAAGACAACATCTTTGATGTTAAATCGTTGGATTTGATCTGCATCGACATAAGCTGAATTTGAATCAACTAACTAAGGCAACCTTCATAACAGTTAGCCATTTCATGAAGGCTGGTAATGAAATTAAAACAGATATAATTATGATGTGAGAGACTCCAAACTTCTGTTCAAAAATAGATGGCACTCTTCTTAAATAAGGAATAACAGAGTGTACTCAAATGTTCTGATTTGTGATACTAACGGTATGCAAACACGATTTGTCACAGTATTTGATTATTAAGTGTCAATAATTTCAAAATACAGAATAGCTTTGAAAGGTTAGTGAAGCTTTTGCCAAAGTGGTAATGCAATGTCTTGAAAATGGCTGGTAATGAATGGACTCATCCTTGAAATGAATTGACTAGTTACAATTCTGGTCTTTCTGAAAGTATATCTGCACAGCATTGTATTCACCATCAGTAATTGAAGTGGCTTGTATAGATACCTCAGTTGTATTCACCATCAGTAATTGTTGCAGTGGCTTGTATAGATACCTCAGTTGTATTCACCATCAGTAATTGTTGCAGTGGCTTGTTTAGATACCTCAGTTGTATTCACCATCAGTAATTGAAGTGGCTTGTTTAGATACCTCAGTTGTATTCACCATCAGTAATTGAAGTGGCTTGTATAGATACCTCAGTTGTATTCACCATCAGTAATTGAAGTGGCTTGTATAGATACCTCAGTTGTATTCACCATCAGTAATTGAAGTGGCTTGTATAGATACCTCAGTTGTATTCACCATCAGTAATTGTTGCAGTGGCTTGTATAGATACCTCAGTTGTATTCACCATCAGTAATTGTTGCAATGGCTTGTATAGATACCTCAACTCACTGTTTTGAGTCTCGTTCTAGACAAATATCTTGTAGCACCTTTAAGGAGTTATTAATATAAGTTATAGAACTGGGTAATCAAAGTGGCCATAATATTACATATTACCAACTTTTTGTTATATTTTTCAGAATGAAGACCTGAAGAACTACATTGATGAGGGATCTGTGGTATTAGCAGAATTTCATGCCCAGAATGGTGAAATACAGAGAGGCTTAGGTTACCTTGAGGAAGCCAAAAGCTCAGCAGCCTTATTTGCCAAAGCATCTGTAAGTTTCTATCCAGAAATCTAGCCAGTTAGTTGCTTGTTGTAACATATAACTTTTGCATGGTAAAATAAAATGATTAATATACAGATGAACAGACTTGAATAATATAGAATTTTACAGGTGTCTGAAATACCAGCCAGTACCATCAATAATAGGAGAAGCTAAAAACAAACAATTGACATGTTCTTGATTCTATTTTCCATGATATCTAAATGGACCATTTTCAATGTTTGGCAAAGTCAGAGACTTGTACAAGATTGTACCAATGTGTTATTGGGGTCTTTCTTACACCCCCCCCCCCACCCCCGCATGAATATGTCTGGAACATAGTTTCCCCATTGTTCAACAACTGCAGCAAGTTTCTGGAATAATGCCGGGAGAAAGTTACTCATCGTTTTGATTGAATTTCTTTCCAACATTTGTATCCCATAATAGATGTACAAGCAGCTAGCCGATGATGAGGCAGCACCCGATCTTGAGTATCAGCTCTCTCCAAGCAAATTAACCAATCGAGGAATGCTTCTGGATAAAGCCAAGAATTCTCTTTATTCCGCTATGGACAGCATCAGTGGCAGTGCAAATCATGTATGTGCTTTACATTTTCGTGGACCTACAATTATCAGTTTTATAGAACATAACTATTGACATATATTCATCACTTTGTAAACTTTTCCTGCCCTATATATGGAGGAGTAAAGATCCTTTTAATTTTAATACAAATAACCCTCAGAATCTCCATCCATCTTAAGCTCTTAGCTGTAAGTCATTGGCTTCCAAGACGACAGTTATGTTTGGTAGATTAAAAATGTTTCTTCAGAAGATTTCAGGACTGAAGTAATCCATTAAGTATTTGTTCATGATCATTCGTTGGACACAAGATGTTGGCAGTTTAATAAGTCTGTTCAGTTGTAATGGTGACGTGCACAAAGCTCTATCAGAATGTCCATTTTATGGTAGGGAAGGAAGGCTCACTAACATGCTCTGCAAACAGGTATTAATGAGTCTCTCTCACAAACATATGTTCAGGCATGGCTTATATTGTTCAGACTAACAGATATTATCAATCTCTAGAATCCTTTGAATAATATAAGAATATAGCTTAATGGAGTGTACTGTTACCCTGTCATATTTGCATAAAGGAAGCAGGACTCTTTATTGGTATTACACATGAGTCAAGCCTTTCTACCCAAAAGGGAATCCTCTTTATTAAGCACATTGTCGGTAAGTAGAAACTGTTAGAAGTGAATACGTTGTGATAATTTCAAGAAAAGAAAACATAATCAGGGGCTTTTAACAATGCATAAAATGACAGCCGAGTTTTCATTTCTCTTAGCCCCTTCATGAAGAAGTGAAGACACTGCTGTCAGACATTGAGCAAGAACAGAACACTGTGGCCCGTAAGATAGCTGAGATAGATGGAACCCCCTCACCGCCCCCCATGGCTAATGAAAGCAGCATCTACCACTCCCTTACCACTCCAGGCAGAGTCATGAATGGTTTGGTAAGTTAAAAAATTCATTTCATCTCCAACTTTTCATTTTCTAATTTATCATTTCTCATTTTGTTTCCAGATCAAGCCAAATATATAGTGAAAGTTATCCCTTGTTCCATTGCCCTCCACACCCTGTATACATGCTTATGCTAACACATACACAAACAGTGAGAACACTTGGTAATAAACTACCCTTTGCAAATGTCTTTTGCAGGCAACAAATGACCCTAGCCCACAGCGGTTGGCGTCGGAGATCCGATCCCTCAACTTTTCGCAGCTGCAGATGGAGAGAGATCGAGATGAGACCAAGAAGATGCTTGAGCTACAGAATAAAACCCTGGATCAAAATCAGAGCATGATGGAACAACAGAATAAACTGATGGAGCATATCCTGAATATGACCCCCATAGTCCAAGGGGAGGCCACACCCTCCAGAATAGTCACACAGTCACAACAGCAGCAGCAGCAGGGTGGCAGTGGAGACAGTGATGTCCTCAAGAAAATCGCAGAACAGAATGAAAAGTTATATGATGTGATGAATACGATGACAACACAGTTTGAAGATTTGAAGGTGAGCAGTAACTGAAGATTTAGTTGCATTTTCCTAGCTGCGTTTTTTGAGTCGGTGGTGCTGGAGGGGGAGGGGGCCTTAGGGAGGGTTGGGGGATATGAAATTTGCAGGCATTGGGTGATCCATGTGGAAATGATGCAATATAATTGATATGCTACTGTCACAACTAGACATCCATTTATACATGTACTTTTTGACCTCCTCTGACTTGAGTAGCCATCTTGTAATGAAGAAGGGAGACTGAATGTGATCAGTTAAAATCTTATTTTTGAATAATGCCAAGTAGGGATTGGCGGGACAGTTCCATCAGAACTCAATAAGTTGCTCCTAATACTCTCCTGATTTATGGTTGAAAGAAAGATACCCTGGATTCCTGAATGACTCAGCAATTATAAATCATACAGTTACCGTTTAGTGTACAAAATTTTAATCCTTTTCTACATTATTCATGTCTGCTTCAGTGAGTATGTTCTTTCTGACATTTTGCACGACCTCAACTTCTCTATTTCTCTTTCAGAGAGATGTCGGCGACTTGAAAGAGAAAATGAGCAAGATTGAATTAGAACAGGAGAAAGGAAAAGTGAGAGAACTACAAAAGCTGGTGGCAGCTTCAACAAAGCCTTCCTCTCAAACTCCAACATCTGTCGCTTCACCAGCTCCAATCCAAGTAGGAATGCAGGGGGCTACCATGCCAAGCCACAAACATTTCTATCAGCAGCAATCAGTCTACCACCACTCGGGAGTTACTTATGTACCACATCCTCAGTATCCAGGGTATGTAGTACCCATTGAGGGCACTTATCCCCCCAGCATGATGACATCAACTCCAGCCATGCGGAGGTCTGGTACCCCTCAAACAGCTCTGCCGGGATTTGCAGGGTTGTACGAAAACAGTGGTTCTCCCACCGAGGAGGATGAGGAGTTGAAACAGCAATTTGGTAAAGCTGGGCTCAGTCTTGGCGAACAGAGGGAGTACCCTGATACCTCAGGTCAAACACTGCTAACTTCAAGTCAGTATCCTCAGATGTCCAAAGTTCCATCAGCTGGCACCCCTATGAGGGGTATGTTAGGTAGTTGGCAGTCACCATCTGGCACCGGTGGTTCCATCCTTTCTGGATCTGCTCATTCTCCAAAGACCTTGGTGATGCAGGGCCAGAAGATGGATGCTGCATCTGCACTGGCGGCTTACGCTGCAGTAGCTGCAGGACAACGACAACAGTTACCCATGATGGGCGCCCAGCCTGTCCCCCTCACCATGCCCAAACCTATCGTCACTTCAGTCTCTTCCATTGGTGGCCAGCCTAGCGCCAACTCTCTGTCGGTACCCAGACCCATTGTGACCTCTGTATCAACTGCCAAACCTAACTCACAGGGGCTTCTCATCAAATCACCCACTCCTGCATCACAACCAGCCACTGCTCAACCCCCCAAACAAGATGGGGTGACACAGTCACCATTTGCTGGGCTCTCATTCAACAGAGCAGGAAGCAGCTCGTCGGGGTTTACATCCAGCCCTGCTTTCCAGAACCCCAAAGCCACTCCGACAACCAGTAGTGTGTCCTCTTCACCGTTTGCAGGATTTTCATTCAAGCCAAGCTCAGTCAAGACGGATAATACTGTCACAGGACTAGGATCATTCGCCACAACACAACCAATGTCTGACGGTGGCTCACCAGCACAACAGTACCCTCAACTGACTGCACTGTTATCCAGTGGTGGGGGTGGTAATGCCATCAGCCAAGAGGATGGTGATCCGGATTCTCCTCGCCCTGGTTTCTATGCTCCATCTCAACCAACAGAGAGCTCTTTAAGAAAGCCTGGACAGAGTCCCATGAGCCTGGCAACCTCAGCAACAACTACACCTCAACCTCAGAAGGACACTGAAACATCTACAGTGAAAGCACAAGAAGGTACGTGAATATTCATGTTTATTCTTCAGTTTGGTAATGTCTGTCATGTACATCCAGTTTCCTTCTAAATGTGGAATATTTCCATGAAAAGTCATCAAGTCAATGAAAATGAAACCTGTGGAGAATATAATGCCTTTAAGGTGTTTCCAGCATTTGGAAACGACCAATACATTTGCTGTCTGAAAAGCAGATGATTGTATTAGAATAAGGGGTTAATCAACGGTCTAGCGTGCGTTACTCACAGGATTAATGCACGATCGGGGGGAGGATGTGAGTTAAATGGATGAGCAAATATGGTGTGAGGGCTTGGGTGGGCTGGGAAGTAAGGGAAAACAATTGGTTGTTTTTTTCCTCATAATAATTGAGACTGTGAGGTTCTGGACTTTGAAAATAATCCCCCAAAAACTGGAACAACAATTTAATCCTGTGCTTAATATTTTGGCTTAAGCTTTTGCTCTACTATTTGTTTCTGACAGGTTCTGATGAAGATGTGTTATTTTTGGCAGAGAGGAAGGCAACACCAGAGCAAATTGCCAAAGCAGAAAAACTCATGCTTCCTCCACATTTCTACTTGTACGAAGACAAGCCGCCTTGCCCTGGCTGTCGGGGGTGTGATGAAGAGGACCTGAAAGCCAGAAACAATGTCCCAGAGATTGGCTCCCAACCAGAGAAAGGCACACTGTTTGTTGAACAACCAAAAGGTAGCACTCCTTTACAGCCCTAAGAGTCATTAGAGCCATAAGAGTCTTGGTTCCATGTTAGTTTCTGGATACATCCTTTCATACATTCGCTCTTTACCTGTGAGAATATGTCAAAAGAATCAGATGGGCAGGTGCTGATCTACATTCTCTTAGTAGTGTGCACATCTGAATTGTCCAGAACTCTAGCTGTAATTATTTCTGAGTACTTTCATGAGTAGATATCTAGACGTGCCGTTTGCGACAATATGTAATCTCGTTTATAATATTATAAATACTGTTAACTTGACAAATTGTCACATTAACAAACACAATGTCTTATGTCATAGCAGCAACAAAGAATCTGTTGCGGGATATTCAAAATACTGAAACCATCAAGTTCAGAGGTCCTTATCTGTACTTTGCATTTAAACAGATCATATCAGGACAAAAGTAAAACATCAACCTTAAATGAAGCACAGGTATTCACAATACTGAAACCATCAAGTTCAGAGGTCCAGGAAACAAAGTAAAATATCAACTGTAAATGAAGCACAGGAAACCTTCAATAGTCCACACCATGATACTGTATTTTATTGCAGAGAGATACTAAACAAAGATGTTGCATTTCCAGGACATGAATTGAACTGATAAAGTTGAATGCATCCTGCTTCATGTTTCTTATCATGTACAGGTCCAGCTGCTCCTACAACTGGTCTTTTCTCAAATGCGGCCTTCACTGGTGTCAGCTTTGCTACCCTCTCAGCAGATGGAGATGCTGGTTTCAAAAAGTCTGGTAAGTGTCGCATTTTCTTTTTGGGGAGGGGGAGGGGGCAGGTTAGTTTTAAATTTTTTAAAGATTGTTGTTCCAGGTGGACAAAACTAGAAACCATTCAAACTATGATATTAATACTTCAAAAATCAGTTCGTAATGTGAATCCTCAATATTAACCAAGAACCATTTTCCAAATGTGAAGACATTTCTTATACTTGTAGTTTTTACTTGTAGTTTTTTACTTGTAGTTTTTACTTGTAGTTTTCTTGTAGTTTTTACTTGTAGTTTACTTGTAGTTTTTTACTTGTAGTTTTTTACTTGTAGTTTTTACTTGTAGTTTTTACTTGTAGTTTTCCTGGTAATTACCCTATGCATAGAGCTATGGAACAATGTCTTCATTTCTTTGCCAATATTTTTTTTTTAATGGGTCAAGAAGGCAGTTACTTTAAGATGATAAGCAGCCACATTTGCATGTGGGTGAAGTGGACAGACTTAAAACGTACACTTAATGATGACTGGCTATTCAATATACAGTTTTCGCTCATTTTGGTAGACTAATGGTAAGACCATTTCAGATAGGAAACCCCGGGATTCCTATTGGATGAAAATCCCAGCTTATTGTGACCAGGCATTAATCAAACGCTCGGCCTCCAAGATGCTTCTAATGGCAGTTTATACAAGACATTTGAAAGTGTAGTAGTAATCTTCAGATGAGAGAAAGGCTATTAAAGTTAGCAAGTAGACTGAAATGTTTACAATTACCAGCAGTGTAGTGAGGAGGGAGCTACTTCTATATTAGACTGCTGAACACAACTTGAGGTCACAAAATATCATAACAAGAAATAATCTATTGCAGCCCACACATATCACGTTAAAGGCCAATGTACCTGTACTATAACTGAATAATACACAAACCCCACGAATGTGGTCTTAAATATAGAAAGGAAATCCATGGACACTCCACTAGTCAAGTTTCTTCATCATCCCTATTCATGTTTTCCTTACCTGTTTCCACTTTATCCTCCTAAATGCAGACTCCGCCAAACCCTTCACCTTTGCCAATGCAGGAGCCCAAGTGTTTGGCGCTGCCTCGAGACAGGACAATGACAATGAAACAGAAGACCAAGAATATGATCCACACTACGAACCAATCATCTCTCTCCCAGAGAATGTGGACATCAAAACAGGAGATGAGGATGAGGATGTCATGTTCAGGGAGAGAGCCAAACTCTATCGATTCGATAGAAATACGAATGCTTGGAAGGAACGTGGTGTCGGCGAGATGAAGATATTGAAAAACCCAGAAACTGGAAGGTCTAGGATATTAATGAGAAGGGAGCAAGTTCTTAAGGTGAGGAGAAACCAACAATATGTGTGACTTACCTCCTGTAGTTTGATATCATCATATTGATCATATTGAAAAACCCAGAAACTGGAAGGTCTAGGATATTAATGAGAAGGGAGCAAGTTCTTAAGGTGAGGAGAAACCAACAATATGTGTGACTTACCTCCTGTAGTTTGATATGATCATATTCAATTTGTCCAACTTTTCTGAGTGTATGAAAATTAAGGATTAATTCCTTACTTCAATCTCAGAAAATGCTACGCATTTCTTTAGAATATTGAGTACAATATAGGTTTACAATCAAATTTAAGTTGTATTCATTGGCACACTAGGAAAATTTAACTGGAAATGACTTTTGTTGGCCCAGATAACTCATAAATTTGGATTGTATTATGAACGGATGATTGGTGTAATTTCACCTTTTGGATGCCATCCAAGATCGTGAACTCTTGGTGAAAGTTGGTGATCATGGAACGTACTTAGGTGTCATGATGATCAACATACTTAAGTATTGTCATGATGAAAGGTACTTGGGTGTTGTCATTATAAAAAGTACATTTGTGTTTTATTAGTCAAAGTGCTGTAATATTTACTTAAGCACTGATCTATTTCCACAACAAGGTATGTGCTAACCATTGGCTCACTCCTAACATGAACTTACAACCCATGAGCACATCAGACCGTGCCTGGCTCTGGTTCGCAGCCGATTTCTCCGAGGGTGAAGAAAGCCATGAGCAACTGGCCGTCAAATTCAAAACACCAAATCTGGCAGCAGATTTCAAGGAAACCTTTGATAAGATGAAAGACTCTGCGGCTCATAGCTTCTCAAAGCCGTCAGAACCAGAGGAGGAGAAGGAGGAGGAGGAGAAACAGGTAGAACAACAGGAGAAGACACCAGCAAAGGCAGATGAGGAAAACTTGGCTTCAAAGGAAGAGGATGATATGAGCACTCGGTTCCAGGCTGCTGTCCCAGTGGCCCAGCAGGGAGAGGATGAAGGGGACCAGGAGGAATATGAAGGGGAGTATGAAGGGGAGTATGAAGATGATGAGTATGACGATTATGATGAGGAAGACGAAGATGATGAATATGATTATGATGATTATGAAGAAGAGGAAGATGACTTTAGTGCCAAGGTATTGTTAGGGAGTTGCATGCTGGGTACTATTCCTATCATGTGTAGTCGCCATACATTAGTACAACACATCAGGTATTGTTAGGGAGTTGCATGCTGGGTATTATACCTAATCATGTGTAATCCCCATACATTAGTACGACATATCAGGTATTGTTAGGGAGTTGCATGCTGGGTATTATTCCTAATCATGTGTAGTCCCCATACATTAGTACAGCATATCAGGTATTGTTAGGGAGTTGCATGCTGGGTGTTATTCCTAATCATGTGTAGTCGCCATATATTAAGACAACATATCAGGTATTGTTAGGGAGTTGCATGCTGGGTGTTATTCCTAATCATGTGTAGTCGCCATATATTAACACAACATATCATGTTAGTATGATGGAGCCAGCAGGGTCTCTGTGCTAACATGATTGCATTAGCCTTAAAACAGGTGATCAGTACGATGGAAAATCGTATATAGCCTACACAGTGTCCATCTTGACTGCAATACGTAATATTCTGCAACAACATAGCCTACACAGTGTCCATTTTGACTGCAATACGTAATATTTGTATATAGCCTACACAGTGAACAGTTTTGTTAGGACTCCAAAGTGCAAGGTTAGCATCTAATGACTCAAGGAATGTGTTCTTCTAATGGTTCTCTCTGCTGTGGGAAGGAACATTGACAGATACACACCCATACATTATGTAGTAATGGTACTAGACACAGTGAAATACTTAGCACAGCATATGATCTCATGTACAGTTATCTGTAGTGACACTATTAATTGTAGCAAGAGTTTTCTATATTTCAGCAATCACTGGCAGAACAGTTCAAACCAGCAGAGGGTTCCTGGGAGTGTGATACTTGTTTGGTCCAGAACAAACCTGGCACAACAGCATGTGCAGCTTGTGTAACACCAAAACCAGGAACGACAGCACCAGCAGCAGCGTCTTCTGGGAGCTCTGGGTTTAACTTTGGAGAATCAAGGGTGACTTGTTATTTTATTTTCAAGATTTGATTAATTCTCTGACATGGAGAGTAAGGTATTGAATAGTAAACTCAGGATCTTCTTAAAAAACATAATTGTAGTAAGGTATATTCATTTCTTTTGTTTTATATGTTTATATATTGTGGTCAGTAGTAATTTAGTCACTGCATTGATATGAAACACTTCAATCACATTAGAAGTGACATTGAGAAGAAAAATGTTATGATGAGTAGTATTGTCATATCATATATTATTACAAAATTTAATCTAAAAATACATTGACCAAAATTTTCTGTTTTGTAGAACAATTGAATGGCCTTGATGAATAGACTGTTTAGTATATTTAATATGTCCGTGTTATTTATATGTTTTTTTCTGTAGCCTACGGGGGGACCATTTACCATCAGTAGTACGCTGGGTTCCAATGCTTTTGATAAGTATTGTTTTTTTTTTCTGTAGCCTACAGGGGGACCATTTACCATCAGTAGTACGCTGGGTTCCAATGCTTTTGGCTTTCCGGCTACATCAGGCACTTCCAGCTTCTCGTCGACATCGTCTGCTTTCAGTGCTGGAAGTTCTGCTGCTTTCAAAGTACCTCCTGGGGGTTTCAGCTTTGGTCAAACAGGAACAACCCCTGGGTTTCCTGCATCATCGAGTGGCTCTGGATTTAAAGTCCCGGTAGGAGCCTTCTCACTTCCCCAACCTGACACCAGCGCCAGTCATTCTGAAGTGAAAGTTTCTGCCCCATTGTTTTCTTTTGTAGCTCCGGCTTCAAGTTCCCAGGCAAACTCAGATTCTGTGAAGAGCAGTTTGGACAGCACCACACCAGTGAAATCACTGAATACAGCAACCGATCAATCCACAAATCCCACATCAACAAGCCCGCCCAAGCAATCCACCAATCCCACAACAACAACAACAAGTCCAGCAGCTTCGGTATTTAGCTTTAGTGGAGGAATGACTCAGTTCTCTTTTGGTACCCCCCCAAGTCAAAGCAAACCTAGCTCTGGTTTTTCATTTGGTAGTACAGCTGAGGATACTGGTAGTGATGTGTCCTCTGCTGCTGCAAGCAATACAGAGTCCAAGACAGCAAGCAAACCGGTCATGGCATTTGGAGGTAGCCAGGCGGCACCTGTCTTTAGTAATGCCCCTGCTGCCAGCTCAACCCCTGCCTTCCCTGGGTTCTCATTCAAGCCCAATCCACCACCTAGCTCGGACACCGCAGGAGATAAAAAGGAAGCTGTGTCCTTTGCAGAACTTGTCAAAAGTAAAGGGCAGTTTAACTTCCGTCTTGATGTCAACAATGTGGCTTCTTCCCCTCCAAAAGCAAGCGTGAAGTCACCAGCCAAATCTCCGGGACTTAACAAATCTGGTGAATACTATCAGGACGAGGAGAGAGATGACATTTACTTTGAACCGGTGGTGACTTTACCAGATAACGTCAAGCTTGAAACAGGAGAGGAAGGGGAGGAGGTCAAGTTCAGTCACAGAGCCAAGCTGTACCGATTCGACATGGCAGGTTCACAGTGGAAGGAAAGAGGTGTAGGGGACATCAAAGTACTCTTCAACCCCGAGAATAAGAAGTACAGGATAGTTATGCGCAGAGAACAAGTGAGTACATCATATATTGTTATTAACTTGTCCAAACAGTAACAAATGTAGCCCTCCCACAGCAGCCAATAGTACAATACTAAGGGCAAGATTAACACAGTGGAGATAGCAACTGAGTATTTTGTTATAAACTGCTAACATTCCAAAATGTAACCAAGATATCTCTCCCAAAACAGTACAACTTACCAAGTCTGGAGCACAGCATTGCTATGCTAAAAAAAACAACTCTTATGTTCTTTGTTCTTTTATATCTTGTATAACCGGACAAATACAGGAAAACAGCAATATTTGAAACAAAGAGTTACATATGGTGATCAACATGATGTTGTTGTTCTTTCTGGCTTAAAGCTAAAGGAATTAATGCGATGTATGTGATATGAGTGTGTGAAACATTGGCATGTAGATGCGTGTGACACCTTAGCTTGTAGATGTGATAAAGCAAAAATTGCATGTAGGTTCTTCAAATTGAAACCATAATACTGCCTTGCAGGGCTGGCCTTGTATTGCCTCAGATCAAGCACCTGGGCTATAACTTGACTCATCAAAACTGAAAAGGAAAATATTCAATCGTTATTTATGACTGACTTACCCGTTTATGCCTCACTTACATGTTTATGTCTGACTTACCTGTGTTTTTTTGTAGGTGCTGAAGGTCTGTGCCAATCATTACATTACCAAACACGTAGATCTCCAACCTAACAAAGGATCAGAGAAGTCTTGGGTTTGGCATGCCATGGATGTCTCCGATGGGGAGGTACAAAACGAACAGCTAGCCGTCAGGTTCAAAACAGAAGAGGCAGCCAAGGAATTTAAAGAGATTGTTGACGATGCAAAGAAGGGACTATAAAATTATACTTATAATAAGTGAAGTGTTTGAATGCTTAATGTGTCCTTTACAAACAGCTCAAGGATTGTTTCTGTACTGTGTTAACAGGTGCTACTTATGCACCCAACTACAGTACACCAGCATAAAAGGTTCTTGTAATTAGAACAATTGCATTCTGTAAGACAATTTGTTTTATGCTAATTAGTAACTGCAATTGTGTATCAGGAATGACCAATAATCATTGCTGGTTTGCCTTGAAGTAACCAGCTCATTATCATTATGATTCATCATTTATGATTTATGATTTATCACAGCTATAATCTATAGGAAGGAAAAGTGTTAATTTGTGACCATCGCTACATGGTAGTTTTGAGGGGGAGAGGGAGGCTGGTAAGGGCTTTGTGAGGTGTGGTATGCTCACGAGCTAGTGGATGTTGTTATGGAAGTCTTTAATGGTTTTGTGATGTGGTCACCCCTCCATGGTGTGCAGATGACTATACTACTTCTTTACTATTCTATATTATAGAATGGTGGTTCACCGTCTATGTGCCAGTTTGATCTCATTTCTGGACGTTTATTGCTGGTGATATGAGCAGTTGCAAAGCATTATGGGTGTTACAGTGTCTTAGTTGATGTAGTGAGTAGTGACTTGATACTGAACCTTGTCACATATTTTAGGCCATTCTGAAGAAAGTCATATACCAATATCCCAAGAATGAAACTTTATGGGTTGATAAATGATCAAAAAGTCAAATTTGGTTGAAAGATGTTCCAACTCACCATATGTATGTAGCTAAGTTGTATTGCTTCTGTTCAGTTAAATATGTGTAACATGTGTTACTTTAATACCTTAAGGTTACATATTGACATGATTCCCTATTGGAATGTTGCATAGCAATGAGTTATCATGTAAATCATTCAACCAATCCTTTCGTAAATGTGAAAATTGTGAAAACTCTGTTTTAATATGGCTGCAGTGTAGCAGAATGTTCATTTGGGGGTAGAATCATTTGATATCTTGGTGTTTGGATAATGTTTAATTTTGAAACTAAGTGTTTTACTGACACCGCCGTAACAATGAAGGTAGCTTCTCCATATTAAACACAAGAATTCCTGCAGTATATCTGTATACTGCACTGTATCTTATAACAAAATACAATCATGTTTTGTACTAAGTTTATAATGTTTTCTGTAGGACTTTGGTGTGAGTTTGATGGGGTGTGGTGGGGAGGCTGGAGGTGTGAATTTGATGGGGGAGGCTGGAGGTGTGAATTTGATGGGGGAGGCTGGAGGTGTGAATTTGATGGGGGAGGCTGGAGGTGTGAATTTGATGGGGGAGGCTGGAGGTGTGAATTTGATGGGGGAGGCTGGAGGTGTGAATTTGATGGGGAGGGTAAGGGAGAGGTGGGGGAAGGCTAGAGATAAAGTGGGTGAAAGTGGGTAGGAAGGAATGACAGGAATAATAAGGGTAACGGTTAGGATTAGTACTGATGGGCGGAGGGAATTGCAAACCAAATTGATCTTCTTTTTTTTTAATAATTAGAAATCAAGTGTAAATAATTAGAAATCAACTGTTTATTTCAAGTAATAACATGTAGAGTTCAGACATACTTTCAGTGATAGGTTGGTTTGTGATCAGTGGTTGGGCTAGGGTTGCAGGGTCCCAGGGACAAGAGTGATAGCTTGGGGCAGTTCACACTTATTTCATATCTAAACTGCACTTGACACAAAGTCATTAATGTTACATTAGAAAACAGGCACTATGATAAATTGTGGTATTTAACTGGGGAGTTAATTTATCAAATGCAACCAATGGTCAATGAAATAAGACATAGCATACTAAGGCCAAGGTATGTTGGTACTCAATCAATGGTTAATGAAATAAGACATAGGTATGTTGGTACTCAATCAATGATTAATGAAATAAGACATAGGTATGTTGGTACTCAATCAATGGTTCATGATATGAGACATTGGTTTGTTGGTACTCATTCAATGGTTAATGAAATAGGACATGCTTAGACATACGTTTGTTGGTACTCATTCAGTGGTTAATGAAATAAGACATAGGTTTGTTGGTACTCATTCAATGGTTCATGAAATAAGACATACTCATTTTACTCATTCAATTATTCATGCAAAAACATGAACAGCCTATTAGTAGAGGAGGAGGGTTGGAGAAATAGAGGGAGGGCTTCACAAAGCTTCACACATTCACACATTAAACTTTCCAAGTCACTGATTGATATCTGTTGTCACTAATTGTAGCACCTAAACAACCATTTTTGTTACATGCACAAATGTCCATATTATCCACAGCACCATGATGAATCCAGCTATCTGTAAATTTGGTGCCTTAGAAATATAATAAATGTTCCTTTGTGCCTCAAAGGCTGTGTTGATATCACTGTGTTTCACCTTGTGCACGCCTACAGAAAGTGTGTTTATTATTGAATAGTGTATATGCTGTTCTGTTGACAATTTATGTGTTGTCAACTGTGGGATGCAAATAAACTGTTGTGTACTTAACATGTTTGTTTGAGTTGTGTTTAAAGTTCTTGTTATCTTGTTTCTTCTATGGGCAGGATGAGAGTTTGTTGGTCAGTTGAGGTTGAGACAATGGTTGTCATGGTACTAGAGGTTCAGGCAATGGTTGTCATGGTACTAGAGATTGAAGCAATGGTTGTCATGGTACTAGTTAATGTTCCTGAGTAGTGATTCTCTGGGGGTCAGCCATGGTCGGGTGACCGAGGGTAACCAGAAGTGCATGTCAACGGGGGGGGGGGGGGTCAAAAGCTGTCCAAGTGTGTATGTGTTTGTTACATCAGCAATTTCATGCTAAAACTCCTAAACAGCTGGGACGATTTCAAAATTGGTGGGAAGATATATGATGGTAATTTGTGTTACACAGACCCTCAAAATGATTGGTCAAATTTAGAGAAATGTCATTGTTTGCTATAACTCCAAGAGAAAAAATTGAATGTACATGCAACTTTGCAGGTATGGTAGGTATGTCAAGAACTATCAAAATATGTGGTTACCGTGTTCATTAGATTTAGTTGATTGCTTGGCTGTATTTGCAATGATTTCTTCAATTTTGGTATGAATGTGCACCATGCTAGAGTCTCATGTCTTGAAGACCTTCACAATGAAATTTCAATGGTCAATTGAAGTAAAGAAGTGATTTTTTTGTTATGTAGACACCAACAAATGTTGAAGAGACTGGTAAGTTTCACAAAAATATTGTCAAAAATTACAGTTATGACTGCGGTCAAAAGTCAAGTGCTAAAAGCACAAATGGGTGATATGTTCGGTGATGTGTTCATGAATAGGGTTGTGCGTTTTGTTATAGCCCATAAGCAATTATTCATGGAAGTGATTTTGCATGCAAGGAGTTATGCAACTCCTTGGATTGCCTTGTCTCAAATTTCGGCCAAATCTTGCCTAATTGATGAGGGAAAGGAATATGGCTTCCTTTTGAGCTTACATCAAACCATAAGAGGGAAAAATTTGAATTACACTTTTAAGGTGAGGAAATTGTGTTCCAATACTATATGAATCAATTGCGGCCAAAACTCGAGTAGAATTTCACTTTTAAATTGAGGAAATTGTGTTTCTGAATCATGTGAATCCATCGTGCCACATCCAGACTGAAATATGAAAAACGTGATTTTTCGTTCAAATTTGACAATTTTGTAAGATTTTTTCAATTTTGGGCCAAAATCACGACATTTTAGAATCTTCCCAAATTGATGTGGAAAAGGAATGGCACTCTTTTAAACTCACAACAGACCTCAATATCGTAAATTTAGCTCTCTATTCTTTAAAGAGACACTTTAATTT
>KN882819.1:54721-64917 GCA_000934455.1 Apostichopus parvimensis
ACCATGCGATTAATCAAATGAGAGTCACATACCAGATAATCTCTGCTATCAAGTCATAGATATCACTGTCATCATGACATCATAGATATTACATTTTTGTGGGACATCTTAAGACTACATCCACAATGCTAACAAATCATCTATCATGCTTGAAATGACTGTCGTTAAAATACATCATTAATTGAAGTTCAGTTGCTTTATTTTGATGACAAAGATTTAGCTTTTAATAGCTTGGATCAAATCTGGAGATTTTAGTCCCAGGGAAAATTTACCAGTGTTCATCCTTCAGTATGTCTAGAAAGTTTGTGTGGCAGGTTGCTACTTGTACCAGAAAAATTCTCTCATAAGCTACCCACATCCTTTGCTTCCCCTCACTGCTACCTTCAATTACTCCTCACTTCTCTGTCCACACACAGTAACAAGAACAGACCTTCAAATTCTGACTATGCCAATGATATAACCCATTTACTTACCTTCTACTGTTACAAAGAATGTACATGGTGTAGTTATAAGTCGGCTGTCAGTACAAGAGCAGGTGACTTCATTGATACCAGTTCCTTGAAAGAATGCTTGTGAAGCTGGATTACAAGCTGCATTAGTTAGAACGATATTTCCATCTTCTTGATCAACACAAGTAGGGGGATCCCAGGAAGCTAATCCACCAATATTGCCCGTGAATGATGTAACACTAAAAGATTGAGGGCAGGTAATAACAGGAGGATTGTTGATACCTGTTAACAAAGGATAACAAAAATAAACAACCTTTGATGGGTAAATGCATATTGGATAAGGTACTTATTTCTATTTATGATGAAATAATTATAAAAAGGCATATCAACATTCCATATCCATAAAGTTCATTGTATAAAGATGTTACTACTGATTCTTCAGTAAAACATTGAAGAAAAGAACCTTCATCAGTGGTAGACTGCAATGAACCATCACATATGATCACAATATATATTTGTAATAGCTTGATGATGATAATGGCATCCTCTTCCTGTCTCACAGAAAGACAGACTCTTTGCTTATCATGATATGAAACACATTCCTGGTGACTCACCTGACACGAAGACATTGAATGTACACTGTGATGGAAGTTGACCACTGTCAGTGCAAGTGCAGGTAACAGGACTCGAACCAATGTTAGGGAAGAACCCTCCAGATTGAGGAACACAAGCTGATTGGTCCAAAACTATGTTTCCATCTTCAATGTCTACACAAGTAGGGATATCCCAGGAAGCAAAATTGCCAACATTGTTTGCCAAGGAGACAACAGATACATCACCAGGACATGTTATGACAGGAGCATTGTTCTGTCCTAAAGGATCAATCAGAAAAGAACACTTGGAAATAAATGTGTTTCAAATAATTATAGTACAATCTTGGGAACCAGTAATTGAACGTAACATTAAAAACAACTAACTTAAAATTTCACATATATCCCAAAAAGTTAAAGTTACCATGCGATTAATCAAATGAGAGTCACATACCAGATAATCTCTGCTATCAAGTCATAGATATCACTGTCATCATGACATCATAGATATTAAGTTTTTGCAGGACACATTAAGACTACATTCACAATGCTAACAAATCATCTATCATGCTTGAAATGACTGTCGTTAAAATACATCATTAATTGAAGTTCAGTTGCTTTATTTTGATGACAAAGATTTAGCTATTAATAGCTTGGATCAAATCTGGAGATTTTAGTCTCAGGGAAAAATTACCAGTTTACATCCTTCAGTATGTCTAGAAAGTTTGTGTGGCAGGTTGCTACTTGAACCAGATAAATTCTCTCATAAGTTCTAAAAAATCAATGTTGATATCCTGTTGGCAACATTAAAATTCCACAAGTTTTGTAATATGAATAAAGATTGGGATGGACTGATAATCGGAATATATCATAGTCCCAGGTAAGATTTTGTAAATCGATCATACAATTTTCAAGTTGTGGCCATAAGTCTGAATGTTCCAGATGCTGATTAGACAAAAAGACAAGCGTTGTAATTTTTTTTATTATTTTATTGTAATAAAAATAACATGTAGCAGGTAACTCACGATTTACAATGACATTAAAGGTACATGTATCTGAATTGCCATTAACATTAACAATAACAGACCTTCAAATTCTGACTATGCCAATGATATAACCCATTTACTTACCTTCTACTGTTACAAAGAATGTACATGGTGTAGTTATAAGTTGGCTGTCAGTACAAGAGCAGGTGACTTCATTGATACCAGTTCCCTGAAAGAATGCTTGTGAAGCTGGATTACAAGCTGCATTAGTTAGAATGATATTTCCATCTTCTTGATCAACACACGTAGGGGGATCCCAGGAAGCTAATCCACCAATATTGTCCATGAATGACGTCACACTAAAAGATTGAGGGCAGGTAATAACAGGAGGATTGTTGATACCTGTTAACAAAAGATAACAAACATGAACAACCTTTGATGGGTAAATGCATATTGGATGGTACTTATTTCTAACACAAATATGGTTTGAGGATTTCCCCTGGGATTTCTTGTGTGAGAGGTGTGACTGGTTTGTGACAGTGGAGGGCATGAGCATACCTGGGGGCATGGTTTGTTAAAGATTTGTTAAACATCCTAATGTCAATCATCCTAACAACAAGTTAGATAAAAATGTTATGTAAAATAATAAATATGTTAAATAGGCAGAACTTTTATTGTTTGCTTTACTTTAGTGTTCACAGCCAATGTTTCAATGTCAGATGATGGCATGGGTTAATGAAGTTGGTTTGCATTCATTGTATTGTTTATTCCTTCTCTGAAACAGTGATGCGGCTAAATTTGTAATATTTTTGCAAGGTGGTCGCAAGAAATAGAGAGGCAGCTGCCTCACCATGCATGAATACCAGCGGGAACCATGCAGTTATAGAACTGATTTGAATCAATATGCAGGTTAATTTCATGAGATTTTCTACCTTCAAATGGCTAGGTCTAGATGTAGGCTACTAGGATGTTCATTTGTACTATTGAAGTAGTGTTATCTTACAGAATTTGTATAAATAATCCAACAGTTACTTCAGTGAATGTTGTATTGTGTGTGGGATACAAAGATCCTGACATTTTAGAAGTGTAAGTCAACCAGCTACCTTCATGCCTTCAGTTCACCAGCAATCTTATGACTACAACAACATAATCCTTGCACTGCATACACCGGCCACAGTGAAATTGTGCAATTAGTTGGTGTAAGCTTAAGAATTCCTTCAATTAGATATCCTTTACTACCTCAAACAAATATTTCCAAGGTTTCAAAACAAATACCAACTGTTGCATGAAAGCATCATCCAGTAAAAAGAAAATCTCAAAACAAAGACCAAACCAAAGAAGAAATCATTGTTCACCAAGAACAGTTACTGAGAACATGCAAAATTCTGTATTGGAAACTACATCAGTGACAGTAATCACAACTCCAGTTACACCGATAGGAAACACTGAACCGGATTGCATGGTGCTTTGAGGTGTAAGAATTTGACCAGAATTATCAGTTACAATAATTTTTGGCCATTTACAGCAGTACCATTGCTACTACTTGCTGCATTTTATAGTAATGGCATTAGGACAGTTCTGAATGACTGGATCCTCTGTGTCTTGAGCCCCTGTCAAAGCATGCAATTTGTACCACTGAAGCTTCATATGCACTTCAGGTAAAACAAGATGCATTCATGGCTAGTATGGGGTTTTGTACATCACACTTCAAGAATGCTGCTTGTTGAAAGATGAAAAGGTAAGTGGTGTTGTTGAGAGAGGGGGCATATGGGAATAATTCCTTCCTTTGGTGACAAGAGAATAGGTATCTATGGATATATCAGTGAACCTTTTACAACTGTGAGTTCTTCATCTAGCCTCCACTACCCTTGGCATCTGTTTTATCAAGTACACTGCTGAGGTATTAGGATGAGATATACTGCACAAGAACTATTAAAAGGAGATAGGACTCGATTTTAAGCAAATAACAAACCCGATAAACCATCACCAATGATAAAAATGCTGCAATACAAATTTTCCTTTTGTTTTTACCGTTGGAATAGTCAATTTCAATGGAGAAACTTCTAAAACTTTAAATTTAGTGTATCGTATAAATGTAATGTAAGACAAATTTACTTCTTGCCGATATTTGAGCTAAACTTCTCAGACGATTGCTGACTTTGTATACAAGGAAGTCGAAAAAACAGATCACTATCAACAAAAACAATGATTAGCCATCACCAAGGATAAATGTTGTGATATGACTGGTTTTGCTTTTCACTTTTTGGCTAGCTTTTACCATTGGAATTATTAATTCCAATGGAAAACTATCTCTCATTCAGTTTCTGATATTGATTATGAAGAACTGGCTGCATGCCAATTTTAGAGCTAAAATTGTCTGACCATTGCTGATTTTATCTAATAGTAAAAAGAAACAAAACACAGACCGCCTCTAAATCAATGAAAATTTGAGGCCGTAAAGTTCAAAGACAAACAAGGATCATAAGCCATGACCAATAACAAACCCGGGAAAACGACAAGCAGTACTTAAAACGATAACCAAGAATTCACAGACAGCTTCATTGTTACTCAAAAGGATCACGAAAGGTGTAACTGATTTGTTTTTCTCCAATTGCAAACAGCATCCCTGAATTTCCACCGCTTTTGTCAATCAGAAATGCTTCTTCAGATTTATCTGATGCTGTTGGCACTACCCATTCAAGAACAGTCTCAAATATACCAGTGGGTAGTGATGCCACAACAGGGCTGCTCTGTCCTATGCAATTTGCAATGACTGGCGGTGTTGCATCTGCAAGAATGCAGCCATGAATAGTAGGGAGGATTACCATGAAGCTATGAACAAAAAATGTTGGCATACACTATGTCCTCTAACTGTTGACAACTGGGCAAGTGTACTACTATGTCTTAAGAAGGTTGTACGATTGTCATCTATAGACAATTAAATGCCATGACACTCACATCCTCAATACAGATTAGCGATTGCAATTTGTTTGATTCAAATGTTTTGCAACTTTTACAAGAGTGAAAACTATGGTAAAAATCCACCATTAGAAGTGAAATACTGCTACTCAAAGACAAAACCTTTGTTATACCATAACCAATGTCAGTCTCTGTAACAATGTGTTTTGGAAGGACAATTAACAATACACATTGGAAGAACTCAGTTCATGAGCAAATGTTGCCCCCTCAGCACATGAGGGGAGGGTATAGCTGCCTCTTTTTATTTTATGAACAGCATTGACAGGGTATTAGATTCACGATCAGAATCCATCTGCATGTCCTGCTCAAGGTTTAGTACTCAGTGCTTAAAAGCAGCTCCGCTGCTTGAGGTTAGCAAAATGAGTCTCTCTGTTCAATAATTCAGGCAACTGACCTTTAGTAGTGTTTGTGGCTGCTGTAGAGTTACTTTCCTTGTCTAATACATGGAGCTCAGCTGCTTGAGGTTAGCAAAATGATTCTCTTTGTTAATAATTTTAAGTTATTAGAGCTTCAGTACTCTTTATGGTTTCTGCAGGGTTACTTTCATTGCCACATACTTATACAATTGACGTAATTAACACAATTTCTACATCAAAAGTTTCCATTTGCTGGTACGCCTTGATAAGTTCTTGTTACTACTTTGAAAATCTTCATCTGAATCAAGTAGCAAAGGGTAAGATTCAGCAAACTAAGAGTGTAACATATGAGCATTGACATTTACTAACTCTATGTTAATGTAAAGACTTGGCCACAATCTCCAAAGTTACAGAGAAATGGACATAAGAACCAATCTAGCAATGTACTATTTTAGTGGATGATATATATAAGGCAGACAGGAAGTCTTGTCTAGCACAACAAGAGCACAATCTTGACAAGATAATTACTGAAAAAAAATTGGTTTAGAACTCTGGGGAGACACAATTTCTAGCAAGGTTCATCAAAACTTCTAAAATTTTATTATTTCAGGTTATTTATGATTCATAATTGTTGCAGCTTAATTTCTCAGAACTTTGCACTGTTTGGTGATTCATATTCAAGGCATCAGAAGCTGAATTGTAAGTTGAATATGTCTAACAGTAACATTAACAGGTACTCTTAGAACTGGTTGACTGTTTTCTGAGAATTACTGTTCTTTAAATTTTTGTTTAAATTCTCATAATTTTTCATTTGATAATTTCTCAATCAAATCCTACGGTGTATCAGATGAATCAATCAATCAAACAAACTTTTAAGTAAACTTCTGAAGAGGTATTTAAGGTAGCACTTTTTTATTTAAGATAAATGAATACTGCTTTCAGGACAAAGTTACAGTACAGTCAAATCAAATGTAACATTGAACTTAAGTAGCAAATGAATGAATGAATGTAATACCTTTAGCTTTTTTTGGATTGGACAGGACACAATCATTTTCCTGTCTAGACAATAACATTTAGAGAATAGTGAACATCAAGTACAAGGCTCAATAATTATAAAAACAAAAACAAACCAAAAATTGCAACAGAATATTTACCATTAACGGTGACATCAAAGGTACAGGTTGCAGCATTTCCATTTGCATCAGAGACAGTTATAACGACTGGAGTCGTTCCAATACCAAATGGACTCCCAGAAGGAATACTGGCAGACTGTTGTAACTGTCCATTTGAATTGTCTGTAGCAAATATTTCAGGCCAAGTAACAACAGCAACATTACTGCCTGCTGGTGCATTGACATTGATATTACCAGGGCAGTTGAGAATCATTGGAACTTCATTGTCACCAAATGCTGTGTAGGGAAAAGTAATATTGCTCATATACAGGGTGACTATTAAGCAGAATATAAAATGAGATAAAGACTATTAAAGAGATAACTCCAGGTTGTGATACGATTTCACTATGGAATTTTCTTAACTCACAATGAACCCATCAACATATACAAGCAAAACTGTTAGTAATGTGTGCAGAGGTGTGTGCAAGCAAGGGGTGCAGGTTGCTGTAGTGTATTGTTCTTTGACTGTTTTCAAAGCAACTTCATTCACCATAGCAAGTTCAGTGTTGTTGAAAGTGGTGCCTTCACCTCCCTCAATACTTGATAAAGTGGTCAGATGCTGAGGTACACTCTTGCTGTTGTATGGATACATTATAGGTTGGGGCCCAGATGCAGGAAATTATATACCTGACTCATTATTCTCTGAACACTCATCGATAAAGCAAGAGCTTGATATAAGCTGGTGTACATCAATGATCATCTCATGAATATGACTTCAAATCAGCTTCTGTTAGCTTCCTTTGAAATGCTAAACTAAAGTGGTTTATTTTTCTTTGTATGTTGTTATTTGGTTCAACAAAGTTGAGCTGCATAATCTATGATGTTCAATTGGATTTTTCTTCTTGTCATAATTCACTTCCATTAAATTTGAATACAGGATTCTAATTCTATGTTTGTAGACAAGCTAGAAACAACCACTGCATTACAACAAAAGTAAGAAATTAAAAACATCTTTGACTCTGTACAGAACAGATAGCATGTACAGTATATCCAAGCAAGCGTAGAGACATTGTTGATTATCTCACCAGTAATTGTAACCTCAAAGGTGCACGAAACAGAATTTCCAGCAGCATCTGAATATGTAATGAGCACTGAGGTCATACCAATTGGGAAGAAATCACCAGAACTGAATTGGCTAGCTACAGTTGGGGTTTCCCCAGAGTCATCGGTCACAATTATGGGCCCCCAAGTTGCAAACCCTCCTGCAAGGTTAGGCTCTGCTGTTGCTGACACACCTCCTGTTGGACAGTTCTGAACTACAGGCGGAGTGTTATCACCACTGACTGCAATAGATATTTAGAGAATTTGTTTGCAACATAGTAACCGAGTTCAGTTGGTATTATGTGTCATTTGATCAATCTATCTGAGATAACATTACTTCTATTTTTCAACTGAATAGGAATACTAACAAAAAGTATATACCAATCATTTTTTAATGGATACTTTAATCATCAGTGTCAAAGCTCCAGTGCCAATCAAACAATAGTCTTATTTCTACAGAAAACAGGATATAGTCATTTTTTAATTGATCGATTCTTTTTTGTTACCTTATAATAAATGAAATTGCAGAAAGAGGATGGAAGTTCCTACACTGATTTTAAAATGAATTCTACCAATGTGGTTGTGTCTTTATAAATATGAGACACAAAATCAAGAGGAAGGTATTTTTGCAAGATATTCCTCTCAACCTGATAATACACTTGAGCGCTTAATTAATGTTAAGTTTTCTGAAATAAGAGAACAAGTCTAGAGTTACAGCACTTGTGAGGGCTGTATAGTTGTACATAGCAAGAGAATGTACCGCATCCCCATACTGCGCTTTTATGGAAAGACCAATATCTATTGAGTAAGGTTTATCCTACTAATACCAATTTAGGGTAACAAATACAATTCATAACATATTTTAAGAGCTTTGCAGTCTACAAGCAATCTCGTAGAAAGTTAAATAAACTTATAATAGGATTCACTCAATAAAGTTATTTATCCTCATATCAAATTAAATCAGCTATTTAAACATTATAAGTCTCAAATACACTATCCTGCAACAAATTTACTTTTTAATGATGAATATGCATTTCATCTTCCAAAACTGATGTTGTTTTGTTCTTGTTAAAATTCAATCTTTCATTTTACACCATAGCACACATTTTCTTGTATTAAAGACAGTTTTATAAAGAAAGTCAAATTACTACAAACATGCCACGAGTGCCTGGAACAACTCTCTAACAGTATGACGTAAGAGATCGATAAATTTTCAGGATTATAACATGGGATCAAATGGGGATTGTGGGAAGAACACACATTGTGACCTATCCATTTATTATCATTAAAGACAAGACAGTGTTCTACAAGGTTTAATAGAAAGATTTATACACTTACCGGATACAATTCCATTAAAAACACAAGTGTCTGTATTCCCAGCATTATCAGTGCAAGTACAACTTATAGGAGTAGTACCAATGGAAAAGAAAGAACCGCTGGCTGGTGTACAGAGTACACTTTGACCAGGATTATTATCAGTGCATGTCACTTGATTGTCAAAAATTAAAGCAGTCCCTGCCTGATTCGCTGGTGTGTTGCCCTCAACAACAGAAGGGCAGACTATCTGAGGATTAGCATCACCTCCAACTGTAAATTAGAAATGGAATTGATAGGCTCAATGGGAAATGGAAAATTCATCATGAATAAATAAAGAATATCATCAGGGTATGTATATTGGCCAAGTGGCATCCAATAATAATTCATAAGATTCTAAACTTCAAAGTCACCACAATGACATGATGGATTCACAACAATACTGGGTTTATGTACTAATCAGGCATACATAACACATTAATGCAATTTATGTAATTTATGTAATAAAGTCACACTGCACAGCATAACCAGAGGTATAAAAAAGATACAACTTGATTTGAAAATTGCCTATGAAAACCAAAGTTGATCTGACCAGAGAGCATCTCAGAACTTTGCCCAGCATTTTAGATACCAAACCTACCAAACTACAAATGATTGTTGAGTGAATCATAACATTCGTTTTACGTACTAATGAGTTAAACACCAATTTTAAGCTTTCAGATTATAGAGATCATGCAAATCAAATTAAGTAACAAATGTTTCTCACCTAATGTAACTTCAATAGTAAATTCACATCGCACTTCATTACCAGAAGCATCGGCAAAGATATATGTGACTTGATTTGTTCCTTGTTCATAAAATCCAAAGTTGTTGATGGGACCACTGACCATTGTAGGAGTTTGCCCAGAGTTATCAGTCACTATCAATGGCTCCCAAGAAACCTCAGCAAATGGTGCTGTTGTAGTGACAGTCCTGAAAAAATCACCTGGACAATTTTCCACAACTGGTGGAATATTATCTGCGCCTTCATCTATAATAACAAATAATAGAGAATTAGTCCAAAATTTAGTAAATAATTTTATCCTTTGTATTAAAATGCTTAGATGCCACTTTCTAAAAGTGGAGCACAGTCTTCTGACCCTCTGCTGCTGTGTGTGTAGATGCTACTCCCTACAAGAGTAGTACAATCATCTGACCCACTGCTGCTGTGTGTGTAGATGCTACTCCCTACAAGAGTAGTACAATCATCTGACCCACTGCTGCTGTGTGTGTAGATGCTACTCACTACAAGAGTAGTACAATCATTTGA
>KN882819.1:75394-86657 GCA_000934455.1 Apostichopus parvimensis
GCTAGTGCTAACGACAGTAACGATAGGCTAATATTAATGTTATGACTAAGCCAGTTACAGTACACTAGGCCCCAGGCCTAGGTCTGAAGTTAGGTGGCAGTAAATAAGGGCCTAGAAACATTACTGTACACACGTTTTTGTCTGACGAGCATGATATGATGGCCATCTAATTTAATTCGTTCGTGCGCCCACAAACCACTGAAAGAAAATTAGTTTTCAGAATGCCAGCTAAAGTAAAGTTGGGCCTCGTTATTTAACATCAGACTACGAACTCTCCTGGTTTTAACTGTGGCTCGAAAAACAGACGACAGATCTCGTGACTGTGATTGGCCTAGTGCAAGCACTTTCCTTAGCAACTATTTAGTCACTATCTAGAGTCGTCTGCTGCGCTGAGGTTTACAGCCCTTTTTCACAGTAGTTAATAGAATACAGTCGGGCTGTGTAGAAATATATTTTTAACTGTGGGAATCAGCTCATGAAATCACCATGTTAGTTAGTCTGTTAGTTCGTAACAAAAGAACGTGCTATTGACAACCCGTCCGTATGGAAAGCCATTTTAACATTTAATCGGGAATTTTAGATATCTTAAATTGTTTCTTATTTTAGATATCTAAAATTCTATTTCAGATATCGCCGAAATTGAATTCGAGTTATCTGAAATTGAATTCGAGATATCTAAAATTGAATTCGAGTTATCTGCAATTCTAGTTCAGATATCTGAAATTGAATTCGAGATATCTGAAATTCTATTTCAGAAAACTGAAAATAGAATTGCAGATATCTTGAATTCAATTTCAGATATCTCGAATTCAATTTCAGATATCTCGAATTCAATTTCAGATATCTCGCATTCAATTTCAGATATCTCGAATTCAATTTCAGATATCTGAAATTCTCTGGTATTTCGAGATGTCTGAAATTGATTTTAAGATATCTGCAATTATTTGTAGATACCTTAAATAAATTGGAGATATCTGTAATTTAATTTGAGATATCTGAAATTATTTCGAGATATCTGAAATTCCTTATTAAATGTTAAAACGGCTTTCCATACGTCCGTGCTAATATTTTTACGACAAGATATATACAAGTACGGTGACCAATGCATTCTGACATATACATAACATTGGCAGAGAATACAGATTTTATTAATCTGCACCTTGTCCTCCAGAAAACGAAGTAATAGAAGGTAAATTCTTATTAGCTTATTTGGATATCACTGTAGCTAAGTCCTGAGAGATTATTTATGAATAAAAATGACCTATATACAGTAGGGTGTTTGGTTATCAAATTAGACGACTGTTAGTCGACGAATTTGATTATTTGTCCCCGGTTTACCGATTTTGTGAACTAGATCTCCACACTATTTGAATAGGGCGACAAAAGGGTGTGTAATTATAGGGCACTACCCTATAGAAAATCATGATTTCGTAGTATAGAATGTGTTGCAAGTGTTGCTTCTGGGAAATTATTTTTGGGTCTTTTTTAAAGGATTATTGTAACCTACAAAATTGAGAAATATAGCACCATTTTGCATCTAGGCATTCCTTAACTTCAAAACAAATCTCAATGGGGACTGAGGGACACCCCTTCCCCATGGACCCCTCCCCCAGGACGGCGATCACTATGTAGGTAATATATCAATGAATAATGGGCCGGTCTAGGTGAAAAATGCCCTGGCCGGTTTTAAGACCCAGTCTTCCCCTGAGTACAAGGCTAACCAACTGACGAACGAACAGTTCGAATAACAGAAACATTTGGTTTGTAAGGCCTAATATCCTTCTCGTCTGTAAGTTCAGGGTCTAAACTGTTCAATCTCCCGATTCATGTGATTTTCAAATGCCACTAACTTGTATTTAAATTTGCCTTAATATTAAGGTAAAGAGCGCTTTTACCTACCTATAACCTCAACGATGAACATACACATGAAGGTTTCTCCGTTTCCATCGACGTAGCTATACGTGACAGGTGTAGGTCCAATTTGAAACGTATCACCTGGATTATGCGTGCTTTGAAGACTGACTATGTTACCACTCATGTCTTCGGCTGATGGAACCGTCCATATCACAGTCGTCTCTGTTAAGCCGTCTGGAATGAATGCGTTGACAGTAGTCGGGCAGTCTGTGAACGTTACACCTGTATGGAAGTTAATACACAAAGATTGAGCATTGCCATTGCCATAACATAGAAAAAGGAGTTACTTGAATTTGTTTCCAATGGCGACGTTGATGGGAGGGGGGGGGGGACAGTCCCAAACATTCCAACTCACACGCATTTGGCGTGTGACACACGCATTTCCAGCCCTTCACACGCTCACACGCTATGTGCACTTTATCACACGCAATCCACAAACAACCTCCGAAAAACCGTGTGTGTCTTGAGTACTTACACTTAGGCCTACAAGAGTAGTGCGTTTGCCATGATGGTGGTGGAAAACGCCGGGTGGGAGAGGAATTGGTACTAGAGATTGAGAAGTGCGCTTCAATTTCCGATATAAATGTTCAATTATGTTAGCAAGTGATTACTTTCATCGATTCAAGAAAAGTCTTTGTTGAGAATTGTCATGCTTGTTGAGTTCAATAATATATATATGATGATGAAATTCTCAATATAAAATTACTCAGAGAAACTGAAAAAGAATGCACCATTTTGCATCTAGGCAGTCAAAAATACGAAAATTTTTCCAAAGGGACACCCCCTCCCCTTAGACCCCTCCCCCACTGCCGCTGATCACACTCATAAATTTTCCTCAATGTTGGAAAGTCTGGGACACTATAGTCTGAACGGTTGGGGAAGTGCGGCACGGCTCCCGTGCGTCGACCTGGCTACGGTCCTGTAACATATCTGCTACCACACGACATTTACGGAGTCACCAGGGCTCTACAATTACAGGTCGCAACTAAAATATGAACAGAGTATTGTCCTATACCACAAAACTGATGTTGGAAATATTTCCTGCGACATTCACTATATATAGGCTATGTTTCTATCATGATGGATAATTCCAATGATCCATTTTGACTTACTTTGTAGTCATTTTTCAAAATAACTGTATCGCTATGAACCAACTAACTTTAGATAGCCTAACTCTTTTTAGGAACATTGGCCAGGTAAAAATGATCACGTTGTTTGTTTTGGGACTGTGGCAATTAGGCTATACGCTATATGATGATGTGCACATCCACAGGCTTTTTATTACTTACTACCCTATATACACGGACAACGGCTAACACTGAATGCAGTGTGATACCAAAAACCAAAACTGCTACGAGTTAAACCCAGCTTTTTTTCCAGGAATGCCATGCTTGCCATGATATTATGGTTTCACTTAGTATGATAAACAGTTGGACAAAGTTTCATACGCCCATACCAAAAATCGTCGTGAGCACCCCCTCCCCCCACCCCCCACATACACACAAAGCATGACCTAAATGATGGCTATACCTCTCTCATGCATGAGTTACTAAATAGCATCTTCATCGTTAATCTGCCGCTATGCGTGGTCAACTTGAATTTTCTACTGTACCTTCTCCGTTCACTCTGGCAAGATCGACTGACGGGATCAAGCTTAGGCTCTCATTGTTCCCGTCCCCAATCCTCCAACCCCCCCCCCTCCAACCTGCGCCCCTCTCCCGAAACATTTTTTTTGTATCTGGCTGTTCATCTGTTTCTTCTCGTTTAACTTAACTGAGTGTTTTATTATTCAAATGTTTTTTTCAGACATATTATGAGAGAAGAGCCTTCACGTTGAAAGAGTCTCAACAACATTAGTTTCCATGGTAACAAACTTTATTAAAAGTGCCATCGTCACTGGTTGAAGACGAATGAAATTGATTTTTGTTCTATTTCTCTTCGATCGGGCAAGGCTTCGTTTGTATATGCCTCGTGGTGATATAAATATCAGCACTTTATTTAGTTTATCGATAATGATGACTCGACTGTGAAGAACAGATATACAAGTTCACAATTGTAACCACAACAACAACAAAACAGACAACAGTTACTAAGTCTTAAAAACAATCAAATGGACACTATTCGCATCTATAATTTCTGCGTTCTTTCTGCGAAGGTGTGAGAGCAATATAAGTGCGAATAATTTATACATGAACATGCATGTGTCCGTTTATGAATATTTCGTAAAGAGCTAATTATTTATGTGTATCAAAAAATTAAAGGACTATACTAGGCTTAGGATATTATGACCTGTTATACCACTATATATATGTCAGAATAAATTAACCATCAGCTATATTTCATATGTTAGACAATGCATTGAAAAAAGTGTCAATACCAATGTGACCCTTCAACTAAGAGAACTAACATTGCAGATATGAAAATGAGGGTTCTTCCAAACTTACCATGTATATGAGATGAGCAGTGTTTAGATAGCCCCCCCCCCATATCCCCTCCTCTCGCTGTTGGACCATATGGTACTAGTTGCACTTCAATGCATGTGTATGACTAACCGTTTCTTACGTGACAACTGCTATGACATGTAATCATAGGCGTAGGAGGCGGGGGGTGGGCTGGGGGGCTGCAGCCCCCCAACCAAAATTTTTGGTGAAAATTCGGGCAATATACTGATAATTTTTCGTGAACCTACTGAAAGAAGAATAATTTGCAATGTGTTTTTCACTTTTTTTGGTGAAAATTCGGGCAATATGCTAATAATTTTTCGGGCACCTACTGAAAGAAGAATAATTTGCAGTGTGTTTTTCACTTTTTTTGGTGAAAATTCGGGCAATATGCTGATAAATTTTTCGGGCACCTACTGAAAGAATAATATTTTGCAATGTGTTTTTCAATGGTTAAACTGATATTATTATGATCATTATTGTTGTAACGAATTCCCCAATAATTTTAACCAATATGGAAGGATAATAAGACGGAAATGATTGTTTGTTATTGGCATGTAATATGATATGCACAATAACATGCTGAACGCGAAAAATTTCGGTTATATTTTTCGGGCAAGTCGTTACAGCCCCCCCCCCCCAATCAAATTAGGCTCCTACGCCTATGCATGTAGTATATACCGGGTAGCGGCTGCAATGTGATCTGAAGTATACAAACGCTTTATTTCTTATATATTTCTTGCGTAGCCTATAGATTATATGGAGCTTCATATATTGATGCGTGTAGCCTATACACAGTTTACGATGCAAGGGGACTGGGGTTGAGAGCGGATCAGTCGTTTGGTAGTTTGGTTTTCGTGCCCAGGTTCTTTCCTGGGCGACTTTTCCTTAAAAAAAAGTATAAACAGTTTACTTGGAGCATTATTTGTATGCTTGGCCTACGCAGTTTCAATAAGGAGTATTATTGTTCTTGTTTTTCCTCATAGTAACCTACATACGCAGTTACTATAGAACATTATTTCTTGTTTATATTTTACACGGAGCAGTTCCTGTCCTTTAGATTGTAATCCAATTAGATTGTAATAATGATTTCCGTGAGATTCCTGTTATATGTTCATTGCTTAAAGTTTTATGTATACTTTCTGGCTGGAAAGTGTGCAAGTTATTGACCAAGTCTAGGTGACTGAAACGTAACAACCGATGATAACTCGTTTTCACGAGAAATCGATAAACTGTTAAGCAAGCTTTCACACTTTACTGTTCATATATTTAATATTTCATATGGATGGAGAAAATTGCGATGATATCACAACAAGTTGCTTTAAGCGGAGCTGTAATTGGTTTTGATTTGAAAACCTCGAAAGGTACTATCATTATTGAGAAGTTTGTTGTAAAAGGAAGCCAAATATGAGTCTTTCTCTTCCTCTGACTTTGATTATGTTACCACATCAATATTGTGTGTGAAATATTTGCCTTTTTCTGTGCCATTAGTAGTTCACCAAGGAAACATAACATGCAGGCACCTGGTACAGAAAACGCTAACAGACAGACAGACATATAAACACGGTCACAATTACCGACAATACACGCTTTACCATAATATATTGTTTGTTATAATGTTTTAGAATACCTATATAGGCCTATATATAATGAAAAAAAAAAGTTGGCTTCGGTTTTCACAAGTAACGGAAATGGGTTGAATTTTCACAAACGACTGATATTGTTAATCTCGCGATAAACAGATCTTTTCGACACGCTCCGTTTGTTCATACAATAATTAACAGTATTGCTTGCATCACGGTAAACTTTTGTTCCAAAGTACAGTCAGGGTCAAACTAAACTGACAAACAAGAAACCGAGATATATATTTACAGACATACAGACACAAAATCCGCAGGATCTTGTTCCCAACCCACAGGGAGTGGTTCGTATAACTGTCTCCAGACAGGGGCAGCGAAGGAGGATTGAAACTTGGGCTGCGGGGAGAGGGGCAAACTTATGGGAGAAGTGGGGCAAATGATCTGATAGAGACAGCAAATTTGCTGAAAACGTCCATATTGAATTCTCTGTACATTCCCTATATACACAAATTCCAGTACCGTATATTTGAATACTTTGCAACAAAAAGAACGTACAGAGACACAACGAAAGAGAACTTTTTTTTTACAGAGAAAGAGAAACAGTGTACTTTTCAGTAAATAAAAGGCAGCTCTCTAATTTATGAAAAGGTGACACTCTTCGGGTATTAAGGAAGTTATGGGGCGTACCCGATCCTCAGTTACCGTATAAACTTCACCGCCCCTGTCCAGAAATATACATTACTGAGTTTAAATCATAACAGTAAGCTCAGACATTAAACTCATGTACGAGACTATCGTGGACATGTCAACATTGTCTATACATGTAACCATCATCAATTATAGCTAGGCTCATTGAATGGGAATTATATCGGTACAAACTAACTACACGGGTCTGGCTCCAAACAGGTTTCCCAAACAGGTTTGCAACTACGGAGTTTTCAGCCAATCAGATGGCTCGTGACGTCAGCATCGACAATGACCATCGCTAGGATGTTGTACACTGAATCAGCAGAATGATAAGGTCTTAAAATGGGTCTTAAAATGTCAAAACACAAGTTTATGAACGTCACTGAAACAAGGATTAATTTTTGTTGTTGATTGACCTGTGACACTTAGTTAAGTCTAGTTACTGGGTTTCCTTCCAAGTATAACCTTATAACTTTACTTTTAATGCTTTGGATCACATGTTGACCTTACACGACGTGAGTTGAATGAATATACGCAGCAAACCATGACATAAACAATAGTTCGAATCGTTACAATACGTGAGTGAATTGAGCGACTAGATTATAGGCCCCTAGTTTAGTCTGGATTTTCCTGTCTAAATTTGGGGAATGGTACGCGAATAATCAAGGCTTACTTTACACAACTTTTCTGTAAACTATATGTATCTCCATTGGGGCAAATCATAGAGGAAACTATGAAATAAACACCGTACATTATAGGACTTAACATTTTGGTAACTGCGAAGTGAAGGTTTCATTAATAGTGATGACGTTACTTTTCCGACCAATCACGAGCGATTATTTACACATTATTGCAAACCTGTTTCGGTGGAGGGTGGGGGGGGGGGGGAATCGCGGCAGGGCGGTCGAGAATGCATGAGAATTTGGGTAGGGGTGCATGGGAAATACAGTCCCGGTAAAAAGGGAATAAAGAATTATAGTTTCATGAAGAATACCATGAGTGGCCTATAACTCTCGATGCCACCCTGCAGACACAACTTCAGGTGTTAGCACCAGCAGGCGCGTAGCCAAGGGGGGGGGGCGAAGGGGGCAGCCGCCCCCTTAAGCATTTTTTTTTAAATGTTTTTATGATATCGCTAGTATTTTCAAAAGAGAAAATGCTAAGATGCAACTTACAAGGCCTGGGAAGTGCCATTTCCAGCGATCTGGGAGGCAAAATTTTCTTGTACGCTTCGCGCCAACCATGGTGGCGCTCCGCTTAGAAAGTTGCAATGCCAAATCTACAGTTTCGCCCCTCCCTTGGCAAATTCCTGGCTACGCGCCTGAGCACGTACCAGTGCCTTCTCGATGATAACTGGTAACATCAAATAGCCTATGTACCGTGTATACTTGCATGACCGTTGGGACTGTTACCATTGTCAAGTTGACGCAATTGCAACCCGAGATAAAGGACGTGGATGCATCCTAGATTGAAACTGCATTTTGTATTGGTATGCACTTTTAATATGATCATATTGACATAGAATTGTCTCCCTCAATGTGTGTGAGAGTCCTATATGTGTCAGTAGAATTAGTTAGCCACTGAACCCATGCATGCATTTGGCAACTCATAAATTATTTCATCTAACTCATGCAATTGTTGTTTTTTTTTGTGTCCAACTAATTCAATGTGATTGGTTTTGTAACATTTGTAAAACTGCATATGATTTTTTTCAGTTATCATGCGATTGTGCCAGAGTATGGGGGCCAAATTTCTAATTATGATTTCTTGTACTTTATCTTTCCTTTAACGATACTTTTTTTTCTGAAAGACAAGTCACAAAAAATGGACCCTTGGCACGAAAACCGGTCATGACAACTTAATTGATCCACTCTCAAACCCATTCACCTTACATTGAGACCGTGGCACGGTAAAGAGCCGATGACCATGTAGGAATGTATAGCTCTAACTGTCGCCATCGTGAGGGGTGAAGCCTTACCTTATAATAAATGCAGATATGACGCAATAATATATATGTATAGGCCTTCATGTGATATAGTACCCAAGAAAACATGAACATACCGCACTATACGACTGCGTGTCAAACCTTTGTAGGAATTCATTGAATGTCTGAAATACTATTAACAAAAGAAAAAAAAGGGGAAAATCTATTGATAGATCTTAAAAGATTTTACATTTTGGAGACGTAATCAACGAGGTCACAGCTCTCACCATTGTTTTTTATTATTCATGTTGTGAATAAACTGAGGTTAATAGTATAGGCCTACACGGTCTGTGTAGAAATAACAAAAGGATAGGATAGAATAGGATGTACCAGCTTTAATGTAGAGTCCATTCATATGAGAAGAATGGTATATACGACTTATGGGCCTTGGCAAGAAGAAGACGCTTTGTGACGAATTTCAAAATGATTCATGGTTCATCCTGATCACAGGAAACACATGTTTGCTAGCCGTAAGTTCGTGTGAATCGCTCCAAGGTTTTCACATTCTTGTGCGGGCTCATCTTCATATAAAGAAAAGAAAAATAAATTTACTGATAGAATTAACTGGTAATCTGCTTAGAGTTTAGCTTTTTGGAGACACTGCCTCTCCGCGTTATGCATATATGCACGGCAGGCTGCAACCGTTTGCTACTGCACATTACGGAACAGCTTCCTAATGGAAATTGATTTTAAGCGACATCTCAAAGACTCTTTTTCCGCAGTATTTTATAGTGATTGTTCAGCGCCTTGGGATCGAACAGTTATATTTCTCACTCTGGAGTTCAACGCTTTAGCGGCACTTGCTAAAATTAACAAAAAAAAAGCAACCAAAACAACAACAAACGCGTAGTATTCCATTCTCGAGGGACTATTTCTCTTTTTTGACCAGCCGCTTCACAAAGAAAAAGGAACAAACAATAGAAACATGCAGGAACAATGAAAAGAAAACAAAACGAATCATGTGGAAAATAATGCCAAATCATCGATTCAATACAGGGTCGGATCCAGGTTTGAAGCCGACTACAATGCAATGGGATGTTGGGGTCCTATAAAGGAATAAACAATTTTCAGACGCGAAATTATTCATTCTGAGGCTTGGTTCGGCTGTAAATTAAGTGTATAATTAAGTTAAGATGAAAGGTTGTGCTTATAATTACTTTTATTTTTTTAATTATTTTTGGTGAGGGGGGGGGGGGAGGAAGGGTAACCACCTACACACCAGGCTCCCCCTGGATCTTTGCCTGTATAATATCATTCGAATTGAAATTTTCATATTGATGCATTTTTGATTCAATTGAACTATAACAGAGAGCGTAAATATAGCCGTGCCACTCTTGGCTTACAAACGGTGGTAGTTTGTGCAACGTCACAAAGGCATATTTTACATAGCCGCATTCTTTCAAATGCAAAAGGTTGATTAATTTCATGTCTCATTATAACCGCACCCGTGACAAGCGGAAATAAAATGACTCACTTTTCAAACAATCAGCACTTTGTCTATATATGCACGCTATAACGAAGCAGACGAATGACTTTAGTTTCACTGGCTCTGACTACACATACCGTATATAAATATGTGATAACGAAATTAAGGCAGAATAACTATTTTTTACTGATTGTAAACAATAATATTGCTTATCGCCTAATTGTTTCATTAGACCTCCCGTGCTTGAAGTATCGGTGCTAAATGAACTATACGTTTTAAGTTCACATATACATTCTTTTATCTAATTAATTAGATTATCAGAATTGTTGTCACTACATTTCTTTGATATGTGCATGTCTACCCCTATCAAACCCCACTTGTCCATCAAATGATCCCTCACTACCCCCCTCGCCCCCGATCCATATATCTTCATTGGATGCTATATATGGTTTTCATCAATTTCACATCACTGAGTAATGCAAAATTCTAATCATTTGCAGGGCGATGTTGACGTATACTGAAAATATTTACATAACAAAATGGTGTACAGAGAAGCAAAGTGGCATTTAGTAAAGATAATAAAAATCGTCTTTCCTTTCCCAAAATTCGAATGATCTTCCGAAACTATGAATAATCTTTAATAACTTTACGGCTAAGCCTTTGTAGTAAAATTGTGATAAATTATAGTAAATTTGTAAGGTTTTATTGCGATCGTTTAATCATAGCTTTCATTGACGCTTAATCGAGTATCTCAAAATATGATCGAGCGGGTAATGTGGGTGTGTACTTGAGGGAAGGGGGGGGGGGGGGGGGGTGGAGGATGCAAAACCTCATTAACAGTAAGATATATGATATAAAAAAAAATAACTCTATGTATTTTTTTTTTATGAAGATTAGGCAAACATCCCATTACTACACATGTCCCCAAAATAATGTATTTACCGGAGCCCGTATATATTTCTGTCAGAACAAATTCTTCTATCAACTTTTCTAAAGAAAATTAGGCCTAAACTTGACAGAAAAAAATATGATGACGTATATAATAATATACTCACTGGTTTGTGAATAAACTGAAGCACCAAAAAGAAGGATGATGAAAAAGACTATTGTAAGATGGCGAGTCTCCATCTTGTATTGTTATTGCTTTTAGATGTTACAATTTATATCCATACATGCACTAGCTGAATTAGCACAGCAAAACCATACTAGCACCGATGCTTTATATAGATCC
>KN882819.1:104711-116802 GCA_000934455.1 Apostichopus parvimensis
TCCACGAGCTACATCCCACACCCCCACCCAACTTCACTGTCGTTTCTCAATCGCTTCTTTACGTCCATATATTTAGCTATTTCAATTGACCTCAACTTTGTGTTAAAATGTTCATATTACAACTCCTCGTAGCAGCTGTGTCCTTCATTTATTTAAAAAAAGAAAGAAAAAAAATCCACATTGTTTTGAATCACAATCCCGTTCCTGAAGGAGCTCCCAATAGAGCTAGAAAAGGATAACATTGTATGGCATGGTATATGGTATGACCTAAACAGAGAGACCTAAGTTCGATATGATCAGACTCCTGTAGACAATGTCAACAAGTATCTTTCACGACCTGATTTTCAGTCGACACCTTGCTTCGCACTATAGGTAAAAGGCCTTTACTTTTTAGCATTCAAATTGTAGATTTTGTAGTCATTCTGTTTTATCGCTTTACGCTTCACCAGTGCTTTTAATAGTTTTTCGATCTCATATTCCTGTATTTATCTGTTTTATATTGTTCTGTCGTGTTGGTTTTTAGGTTCTAACTTTAATTGGGATTTTCACTTTTTAGCATTCAAATTGTAGATTTTGTAGTCAATCTGTTTTTTCGCTTTAAGTTACTCTTCACCAGTGCTTTTATTAGTTTTTCGATCTCATATTCCTGTATATATCTGTAGATGGTATATGTATTTACTGTTTTTTCTTTTTAATGTTTTATGTCATTGTATTTTCTAGTTTGTTTGTAAAGCGCACAGATGCATCGCGCGTAGTGCGCTGTATAAGATTTTATTTACATTACATTACATAATGTACCTTGTTATCCACTGGTAGATTGCTCAGTGGTACCACATTTATTGACAATAAGGTGAATCAAACAGAATCGAGTTAAGTACGTTCACTGACTAACCACATTCCATTTTACTATTTGACGTAATAACAATGTTATTGTGAAGTATATTACCGATCAGGAAATAAGCATGGCCTCTTCATAAATAATCCTACATATAACCTGAACAGATCAGAGTCGACACATTTTATCTCTGTCATTTCCATAATCATCGTCGCCCGCCCTGGTATACCGGTGCTTATAACCGGTGCTTATAATAATAATAATAATCTTGTTGCATTGAACTAAAAAATATTCCAATTTCAAAAAAGGAACAAAAGTCACATCGAAAAATAGGTTTGTATGATCTCAAATGAAAACTTAACCCACTATACGGAGCAGCACTGTGTGTGACCGAGCTTAAGAACTGATAGATCAGGCCAAATTAAAGAAAACTCTGTTCTCAATAGTGTGTATTATAGCCTATATATACAAGTATATTGAAGTATTGTAAGTATTATTTGCATAACCCTAAGCGTTTTTTTTTAATTTTATTTGTTTTATCCCATGAACAAATTCGGACAGCAAGACCCAAGTCGGCGTTGAAACCTGTACGTAAAGGTATATAGAGTGCATTTGAAATTAGTTCATTTGGAGTGACCTCGCAAGAGCTCACCTTATGATCAACCAACAAAGAAAAAATTCTTTTTTTTTTCCTTTTTGTGGCTTTTTGTTATCTAGCACTACAAGTTTCACGCTCTGTTGAAATCGAGGGACCTTTAATCTTTGTGCTAACAGATGCCATCGATATGAAAACAGGCTGAGCCGCAGTTTGAAAGTTTCTCCGCCAAACTGCTAAACACGTGCTAAAGAAATGCCATAGAGTATATGCGCAGATCATTGAGCATGATGTGGTGAGCAAGTGTGTGAGAAATACACATATAGCTGCGACGTATTCAATCTATGATAATAGATATAATAATTGTCATTTAGCCTCTGAAGAAGTTCCTGCTAGGATCGAAACGTCAGGCCAACTTACTATTTACACATTATAATAATAATAATAGCGGTATCTAGTGCACGAAAGTCACTCTTTAGCTGTCAATGCTGTCAAAACAATTAAAACTGTGGAGAAAAAAACCCTGCAGGGTAATGGATAAAATGGGGACGACACTACAGGCTTCCAAAGTTTGTAATATGTGTCTTTAAGAATATATATGTGTGAGGCACTATTGCATGTTTAAGCATTACAGACTCAAACATATAGAACGAGGAAGTGTTAAACCTGTTGAAATAAGGCACTCAATTCATAGGAAGTTGATAATGACAGGGGCAATGCTTGAACGAAAAGGTTATCCAATTGGGCTGATTAAGGTAAAATACCGAAAAATAACCATGACTTTTTGTTGATCTTTTATAGAGAGAAGACAAGAGGCCCTCTTAGTCACAGTACAATAACCATGACTCAACTAAACCATGGAAAGGAGAACTTAGTGATAAAATTCAAGTTGTAAAAATGTTAATGAGTGGTAACGTTTAATCTAAGCAGATACCGCTGCCAGTGTGAAATTTTCATTCAGCTTCTATACCTGCGGTTTTTTTGTTTTTCTGTTGTTTTTGTTTGTCTTTGTAGCTAGCTATAGCTAGGCCTATATAGCTATGACATGAATCGAATTGAACCATCTTTTGAGCTTATGGAATTTCAGTGAATATTACCTTGCCCAGATTTGTAGTCATGAACTGATGCAAACACAATGAGAGAGAGAGAGAGGTGGAGCGAGGGGGATGGGGGAGGGGGGGTGGGGGTGGGGGAGAAATAATCAGAATAACGCGCAGATACAGATATTTAAACAAAATGCTTACAATGGTAAATTTGAACAATTTGTAAAGCTTGGCGACCATTTTGGCATACGTAACGATATTTGTATCAGAATATAACACAGGCATCTGTACAAAATGATTAATATGCTGCACAAATACATATACACAAATGGATAAAATGATTTTATCCATTTGTGTGGTAGTAGTTATCTTCAATACCTGTATTTCTTTTAGATAGTCACTACAGATGTTCAACGACCCGTATCGTATATATTCTATTGGCACCGATTTTTCGGGTCTATTATATCTACTGATTGTATGGATAGCCGCAACACACAGGCTGACGAATTGTTTATTCACTCATTTCTCATCTCAAAGAAAACGGACCCCGCCGCGGACAAAGAAACATGGATTGAACCCTCTATCGAAACAAAAGACGAACCCATTGCAAACTTCAACTCGGTGGCAAATAAGTCCTTTGGATTGCGAGGTTTGCTGAGCAAATACCGCACAGGAAAAGATTTGCAAAGTTACTCTTGGTATTAATTCTAAAACAAAGGTAATAATATCGTGTCAAAATGTTCATTGATATAATGGAGAGGGGATGGGGGTGGGAAGGAAAAGAAACTAATAGAAAAGAGATGAAAAGGTAATATAAAGTCAGAACAAGAGTTTTGTGGTTTTCTGAAAGAAAGAATCCAAAATTTGTAAGAGGTCAAATTGAAATGAGAATGGTAGGCTGTTTGACTATAGGCTTGTCTAAATAGTCATCATACGTCAACATAACACGATTACTCTCTATACGGTTTATATACAGTTGAGCAGTGGCGGAGCTAGGGGTATTGGTCAGGAGGGGGGGCGAGAATGGTCTGTAGGGGCGCTTTCGACACTATCTAAGCGGAGCGCCACCATTGGTTGGTGGCTCTAGATTGCCGGAAATGACCCTTTCCGGGCCTTGCTAATTTGCAGATAAACGAAGAATAAATAGGTGTTATCGCCATTGTGTCAGAAAATTACACCAACAAAATGTGACAAATGTCAATAGGTAGATGAGAGCGCAATAAAAAAGTCAATAATCGCAAATAAGTAAAAAGTGGTAAAAAGGGCGCCAGCAGTCCATTTGAGTCCGTCAGGGGGGGGGGGGGCATCCGCCCCCCTGACTGTATGGACGCTCCGCTACTGCAGTTGAGATTAGGAAAGCGGTACTCTTAGTAGAGTATATTATCTCAGGATGGGGTAGGAGAAGGGTGGAGAGGAAAGGGTTGTGTGATGCGTTGTCAGGACATGTACAACAAAGAGAGAGCAGGGGAAAAAAAATCGTTAAACAATTGCTGCTATTTTATTGTAAAGAGCCTGTCTGTGCAGATACCATAAATATGTAAAACGCTCATATTTTTTTCCCGGAAAGAATATGGACGGCAATAATCTTCTCCGATATCACTGGAAATCAGTTTACCAATGATTATCGTTAAACTTGAAACGTTAACTGTTTGTTTTTTATGTATAGAGTACGTCTACAGTTGCATTTAGTTTTATGAACACATTACGATGGGAATTGTAAAACCGTACTCGTTAGGCCAGTAAGTAGTCTAATGGCATACCGGACCAGATGAGCCCGGGCCCGGGCCCGGGCCCTGGGCTCCCGATTTTGATCTATATTTGGGGCTATAATACAAGAAGGTTAAAACAATGGAAACTTTAACGAGCGATTTTCAAGTTACGTATACCGGTTTATATATACACCCACCAACGCATATACACTGCCGTGTTCTCGCACATTAATTGCATGAGCTCTTGGATTAAACTGAAAACGCGACGCCTTCATACATATACATGCCTTGGTCGGGCATGTATGTAGGATTAGATCCTAGAGTTAGATCTGACTCATGGCCTCCAAAAGGTGGCAATAATCCGGCCCTGGTTTTGACAAGTCTCTCTTCTCCAAACTATCTGGTTCGCATTGTTTGTGTGTCATTGTAACGTGCATGAAAGCGATGTAAATCTCCTCCTAGGTATATCAAAAGAGGGACTTTTTCTTCATTTCACCTTGTAGTTTCAAGGAGACCCAATGTGGCATGCACCCAAGGGAAGGTCGAGAGATGAAGTTAAACCTATTGAAGAATGGTTTCCGCGAAGGGTCAACAAGGATAAAGAGCCTCACAGACAAAAACAAGACCAGACTTTTGGAATTTTCCATCATAGCTAATTCAAACAGTCTCCGTGATTTTGATATCACAGCGTCATGATTATGAAGGCTTTAATTTAAGTTTAATCGCATATTAGCAGATTACCGGTGCGAGTGTTACCTATATTAACGTATATATGTAGGTAAACGTAAACATAACATAACAAGTCCCCACCGACCCCAATCCACCCCCAAATGTCAAAGGTCCATTAAGAATAAAACACGAAATATAAACAAAATTAGGAGGCATGCATGGCGGCCTTTTACCGCGTTTTGTCTAATAAAAATCTTTTGTTAAATTTACCGTTTCAATTACAATTGAAAGATATAAGATTTGTGGAAAATTAATGAAGGGCGTCAAAATCTGTGCTAGTTTGTAATGAACCGTGAAAACCAACCTTAAAGCCGGCATGTATCTACAACCGCATTTCGTACAGCGATCACCGTGTGAAGGAGTACGTATAGACCTAGATCAATGACCCAAGTAGAAAACAATGATATATACGACAATGATACATACGACAATGATACATACGACAATGATACATACGGCGTTCAATGAAACGTATTGTCCGTGGAGATAGTAACTTTCTGTTAACGTGTGTGAGTAAATATGTTAACATTTTAGTAAATATGGGCGGAACCTTATTAGAGTAGTCTGATTAATCCAGTCAATCGATATGCATTATAGGTTTGTGTGCTTATTTGGATTTCGAATCGTCAGTGTAACACCTGTTAGGAATAAATTATAACAAACATCAGTTTTAATTGGTAAACGGTTACTGACCATCACCAGTTTTAACTAATTAATTAAGTCGCGAGGATCGGGTGATGCAGTCAATGGTAAATAACATACATAGAAGGAATCGTCACATAATATACATATCTACTTATATTGAAAATGAAACACTCATCATGACAACAGTTGAGGGCAGTAGGCTATAACATGCATGTTAATGTTGACTTTGCGGACGAACCTGACGTTGTACCATTATATTCGTCCGCGAAATGAAATGAAACTGTATAGGGACAAGGAAAATTGCATAATGCATGAACTGAATATTCACCAATGATATGTGGATTCGTCACTTCGTATACTCCAACTCTCACTAAATAGGGGCAGATCTAGGATTTTAAATGGGAAGGAGTGTCGCCATGGGGTCTGTGGGGGTGAGGTGTTCAGTAGTGTCCTCTATTATCACTCAAAATGACTTATATAGCTATACAACTAATAGCTTAAGGCGAGCAATGATCAGAGTCACGAGAGCATAAAGATTAGGACGTGAAATGGTGTATTATGAAGCATATACTTAGACTATAAAGTGGGTACGTAATTTTGTCTATAGGAAAGATTGTGCTAATAACCACTTTTTTTACGAGTTTGATTTAAATCAAAGTGGGGGTGGGGTGGTAGGGGGGGGGGGGGGTATCGCTCCTGCTAATCCATGGGATATTCACACACATATATATAGATACCATTCAATCGAACTTGGATATCTATTTGGATAACAACCATTTGGGTGATGCTAACGCTGACAAGAGAGAGTTTTTAGCCGTTTTACTACTACAGAAAATGTATATGTCCCACAAATTAGATATAATGGATTGTTTACCAATCGTCAACCCCCGGTAAGCCTTCTTTACGCCTACCTTCGTCAAACCTGGTGCGATCTTGTGTGACTAAAGACCTTCTCTATCCTGTTGCCGCAGGCACATGGTACCTGAGAATTGTTGCAAATTTAAAGCAAAGTCAAACTTTAAAGTCTAATAATAAGCATGGCAGTGCGCATGTCTCTATTATTATCTTAAAGGAGAAAGAAACCCGAAAATGTTTGATGTAAACTGCTACGACGAAGGCATGAAAAAGAAGAGTAAATGGAGGTGGGAGGTGGGAGGTGGGAGGGGGCGTAGCAGACCCATTTTGGACTTTATAAACTATTTTGGTGCATAAGGGATCGGCGCTCCCTGTGGCATTGGCAGTCTGGAGGTATCAAATTTATTGTTGGAATAGCCCTTTAAATTGATCACGATAAAGTTACACAAAATAGATAATTCGTAGTAAAAGGAAATAATTAGTTGAATAAGACTGACCTGTTCCTTCAATAATTACCACTTTTGAAGAAGAAGAATTTCCGCATGAATTACTTGCCAAAGTGTGACCTTCCATGCAGGTCATTCATCTAAGCAGGTTATTCAACAACAGTGGTAATTTCAATGGAAAAGGCATAAGCCTGTTTAGGACTCGGAAATCGAAGGACAAAGAATCGTGGATCACGCAGACAATTTTCAGCTGACATTTTTTTCAACTTACATAAAAAATTAAACAGAAATGTTCCAACATGATAAAGGGAGAAAGAAGGGGTGGGTCCAGTATTCTCAAAATGAGTGGGTGTTGCCTTGTGGCCGTTAAGCCGCCTCGCGTGTAGGGGGTATGGGGTCCGTAGTGTAGGTAGAAGAAAGAGTGCATGTATAGGGGTATTGGGTTCTTCCCCTAAGAAAAAGACAAAGATAAAAAGACAAAAATACATGAAAACTGTGCATTCTGGGGCATGTTTACGCGATAAATTTGGTCAACATTAGGTATATACACACTTGGTTGTGCTAATAACTACTATGTTTAGTACGTAGATTAAGGGGAGGGAGGGGGTGCCGGTGGGGGGGTGGCATTCAGATTTCATTATACTTCACAATGCTTCAAAAAGGAACAAATAACAAGAAGGGAACAAAAGAAGTCGAGGATGGGCGATAGGAGAGGATGGGGGAGAGTATGTAGCTTACGAAACGAGTGGAAAGTTTGAATGATAACTGCATGGGCCTTGAGCTCAGCGAAGGGGCGGGGTAGAGGGGGGGGGGGGGAGTAAGAGTTACATAGTAATTTGATATGTTATCTTTCGGCTAACGATAAAGTAAGAGAAAACTCACACAGACGTATGCATAGCACGTACTCTGAAGTTTTCGCGTTCCATACATATAGCTTGCTTGGTGTGCTTTGTCAAACATTCGCGAAAAAACAACACACACATGAAAAAAGGTCGACTAGTTTATATGAAAGAACGCCAATTTAATTGGATTCAAATGACATAAAATATTGTGACGTAAGATAGAGTAATATGTCACCCACGTGAGTTAAAAGTCAGCCACAACATACTTTTTACTTCAGATAAACAATAAGATTGAATATAAAAACATTTTTTGTGCAGGTATAAATTTGTTCAAGTTTCAAGCATATACCGCTATAGATCAGTAATAATTACGATAAAGAAGATACCATCTTATTATATCACTAAATACATGTATACATGTAATCGTTTCAAAAGAAAGAAAGAAAAAATATCAATATTCGAATAATGCCATTTAAAAGCGAGCTTTAAAGCGAGACGAGATGACCAGTAGTCAATTCCATATGTTACTAGGAATCTACCGGCTAATAATACCCGTCGAAACTTATGAAAGGTTAACCTTTTGTTTAGCAATGAAGATAAAGATATCAATATACAGGCGCATATCCTTGTCATATTCAGGAGGGTGGGGTGGTGAACACCACCGCCCTCCCCTTTTCAACGTTATACCCTCACCTATACACTAAGGTGACCAGACGTCCCCGATTTTCGGGGACTGTACCCCGATTCCAGTATTTCGTCCCCGATTAACAAGTATCCCAGACAAAAGTCACTGAAATTTTACAATACGACATTTAATTCTCAACAGATATAGAAATGTTCCAAAATCTACCTGCTCGTAATATTTTAATTACACGTCATTAAAAAAAATCATAGAATGTATACAAATACCTCGCACAGACGATCGCAAAGATCGAAACAAGAACTACACTATAATGTATAGGGTAGGCCTATCCTACCATATGCGCGGAGTAATCTTACTCCTGTGCTGACCTATGCGCATACTCTTGATTATGCCATGTATATGCTCTACCAGACACGCACTCTTTTTTCTCAAGGGGGGGGGGGGGTCTCAAGGGGGGGGGGGGGAACGCCCCTCCCCATAGACCCCTTCCCACAGGCGGTACATCCCGCTGACCTTCAACATTTTGTAACAGATTCCTATTTACAATATATGGTCAACTCAACCTGTACACACTAAAGGTGTAAAATTAGTTAGTCATTCTAGCTCAACCATTCGTGTAAATCCCAGTATATGCCTAAACTGTGCCTCACTGTACACCACTATACACATCTAAAATGTTAGTATTTTGGAGGAGTACTTCCGCCAGACCTCGATTTGTGAAAATCCTTACGTATGTCTCTATTTTAAGGTTCTCGGATAGATTTTTCATGTCCTTCCAAGACCGCAATCGCTTAATTATTAAATGAAACCGAAAAGAAAATAACAAAGATATTACTGTTACGTCATTTTTGAAAGGACAATTTTTTTTAGTTAAACCAGGGAGTTGTTATGGGAAACTCCCTGGTTAAACAATATATAGATAGTAGGGGTGGTATTTTGTCGAAACAAGTGGAATGCTAAGTACTTGGGCGAGGGGGGGGGGGGGATCAAACGAATATAGTATACATGAAGTAAGTTAATTAGTTAATTGGCTATAGCTTGGCCGTATGTAGATTGCTCTTGTGCAGTACCAACGTCGAGTCAATGTCCTTAATTGTCTTGCAGCCTGTAGACGACATAAAACAAAATAAGAAGAATGTTTAGAGGATGATCTTATGAGTTTGTCGTGAAATTATTTTTCAACACTTACTTCATCGATACATATATATAGCTGCATGTCTGTACGAGCTATAGAAATATTTATAAGTTCACGGAAAGCCTGGTGTGTGGAGAGTAGATGAACGTTAATGGAAGTGGTGGTTACTGCACGGTATTTCAAGAATAGCTAAAAGCCTGACGAAAAGTGTTACGATGCCTCCACCTACGCCGCCCCCCCCCAATCCCTCCACCTCTTCAACACACAAACTGAATGCCTCTACAATGGTCATTGTTAACTGCTAAGCTTCTGATAATATCCTTCTGTCATTTATCTTGACGAAAAGTACAGACCAGCAATGTCAAACCAGAATTTCTAAGGTAAGCAATTATATATATATTTGTCAATATTTTTAGGGAAAAAACAAGGTACTAAATAATTTAAAATGCAGAATATTCCCTCTATAAAAGCAATACCCGAGACTACCTAATAATTGATACGAAATAGTCCTCAAATTGCCCCAACTGTGAGTGCGTTACATATATACAGTTGAAATTTGTCCTGTTCGACTTAGAGCTAGATGTGGCTCTGAGTCAACTACCGCGAAAAGTGAGGGCGCTGAATAGATTTGTTTCAAACCAATACATTGCCTTTCATCTCCACAGGAATATACGCAATGCACTAATTTTTCTTGGCGTGTAAAAGACATCATTTCTAAAATCTGACTTTATATAAAGTAACAATTTCCAGCCACTGTACTAGATCGAAGGCGTATTCTCTTTGCAAAGATATGTTGCGAGTTCAGTTTAGTTCAGAAGAAAGACGCTAGGCTATAGGTTTGCGAATACAAATTTGAGATCCCATCATTTGAATATATGCGATACTTGCCATTTTCATTTTGACAGCATTATCAGTTATAAAAAAGTCACTTTATGTATTTCGCGATATGTGTGCTTCATTGGAAGCCAATCAGTAATGATCCAAAATGTTTAGTTTGCTAAAATTGCAACATCAACAACAACAACAAAATGTCAGAAGTACTTTTCAAGGTCCTGATCCTTCAGCCATGGAGGGTTATTAAAACAGTCACTTGACAGTCCCAATGAATGAAGGACCATTTCTGATTGGTGGTAGTAAATTAATTCAGTGACTATTTTTCCATTTTCTAGCAGATTTAAGGGCGACGGTATATGGTCAGTTATGTGACATTACCTGTGAGACTCATAGCTCGGTCGAATTCATCGCGATAAATCTCGAGAACATCCTGGACCCCTTGTTGACCCTAGAGTACCCATAGAAATAAGAAGGAGTAAGGATACAAAATAAAACACAAGAAGAATGTTGGTAAAATCATTCCAATGGAGCCCCTTAATTGTTGAACGACCAGGAACTGTTTAATTGCCAGGGAGGTCTCAATGACATAATTAATGTATGCTGTGTAAATGTAAGCAATTGAGAGCTTTTCGAAACTGTCATGGTTCAATTATCAGCCTGCATGCCTACTATTACAAAGTAACATTGATCATGTAGGATATAAATATGTGTGTGTGTGTGTGTTTAATATCACACACCTTCCACTTTTCACTTCATCTTTATGTATAGTGCAATACACAAAACTTACCAAACATCTTTACATCTTTGCATTGATATCTCTCCACACTCCACTTCTGCCCCAGTTCATGAATGACGAACAGTAACATGAATTTAAAATGTTATACATGTGCTGGTTTGTGTTTCTCGTTAATACCGACCAATTGAGTTATACTTACTAATGCGGACCACAGTTCGAGGGGTCAGTATACTATTACTATACATAGTTTTGAAAATAAATACATATTTAAGAATATAAACATAAACTATCTTATCGTATGTTTTATATGTGGAGAAACTTGGTTTACCAACCTTTAATGCTAGGCCCCAGAGTACAGGTCTCCCAATAAAGACAGCTTGAGCACCCAGGGCTATAGCTTTGAGTACATCAGTACCAGTCCTTACGCCGCCATCAATATAGACTTCTATACCAGCTGGTTTAGCAATCTTAACGATCCGTTGTAGCATCTCAATCTACCAAAAATCGAAAAATGAAAATTGTAGAGTGGTTTTTCTACGTATGTATGCTTGTGTGTGTGTTTTGTGTATTTTGCCAACAAAGGTGCGGTTACTATACCAGCCACATATGCTGCGTACACCTGTAAGAATATAAAATGGCGAATGCCACTCTTGTGTGATTGCGATTTAAATGTCTTTAACCACTTGATATACAAGAGCTAAAATGTGATAACTATAGGTTTCATAAAGAAATAATTAATCTTGCATAACATAAAAATATTTGATTTCTAATGTTCTCTAATATGAGCCTACCTGAGATGCAAATCAGGTTTGGAGATACAAAGTAATGGTTACGTACCGGTGGAGGCAATCCATCTAGTTGACGGCCACCATGTACGGATACTAAGATGCCCTGCACGCCCGCCTCTACCGCCTCTCTGGCAGAGGCAGCTAAGAAAGTATATAAGTCAATCAATCAATTCATTAATTAAATCAGTCAACCATGCAAGCAAGCAAACAATCATTAATAAAGCAACCATTTAAAGTTGAGTAATGAATTACCGAT
>KN882819.1:121888-140805 GCA_000934455.1 Apostichopus parvimensis
GATTATTGACTTTTTTATTGCGCTCTCATCTACCTATTGACATTTGTCACATTTTGTTGGCGATGACACCTATTTATTCTTCGTTTATGCAACTGAGCAAGGCCAGGAAAGGGTCATTTCCGGCGATCTATAGGAAGTATCTTTACTCAAAAAATTCTGTACGCTCCGCGCCAACCTGTGTTGGCGCTCCACTTAGATAGTGTCGAAAGCGCCCCTACAGACCATTCTCGCCCCCCCCCCCTTGACCAATACCCCTAGCTCCGCCACTGCTTAGTTTACTTTTTGGCCCACTCTTTCAAATATTCAATTTATTTTTGGACAATATACTTAAGTTTCTAAGTTGATAAAGTAAAGATATCTTTCAATGTAAACATGCAAGTATGCAGATGTTGGCGTCTGAGTTTATATTTTGTTTTGTTAATGATACGACATTGCTAAGTTGTTAAGTAGCCAAACGATAGTAACATGTAACTATGCAAGTATATGCAGATGATGGCATTTATAGCTTTATCCTGTGTGTTGTCGTAGCTACGAATTTTCACTTTTAATAGTATTAATACAGGGTTGGGTTTAGTTGCACAAACTGTATCAACGTGCAAAATTGAAGGAAAAGAGTACGGAATTTTCAGTGAGGCCATAATTTATAATATCATATATGTTTTCCATCGTACCGCTGAGGGTCGGATGTTGTAGCTTCTGAAGAAAATTCAAAGGTTTAGGGAGGTCGTTTGAGTTGAACTTGAATTTTTTTCTCAGAGTTCAAAAAAAATATTAACTTGATCGTGATACTTGTGTGATAAAAGTTTCACAGTACCTGCTGTGGCGAATCAGAGCACGCGTTAAGATATTTTAATACCATTCTGTTGATCTACTTTATCAGTTTATACAGTGGTTACTGCATCTAATACGAGAATCGGGTGATGGACCGTATGGCGCATGCGCGTCCATTATGTGACGTTATGATCTGTATGTCACTGTTTGACATATTGTTTGTTCTGAGAGTGGTGCCCCAAAGTGTAGGCTACTGGCCCGTTTATGGTGTGTCGAAGGGAGCGCGACCTGGGGTGGGGGGGGGGGGGGTGTAGGAGGGGGTGCCTAAACTGATAAGAATTCTTCTCTGATGAGAGAATGATCCAAAAACGGGCTAAGCGGAAATAGTAGGTGCGCCTAGCTTGTTTACGGCCCGGACTCCACTGTGGACCGCAGCTTTGGGTGGGTTTTATTTCGGTTTGAGTTTTTAATCTGTGTGCCACACGTCGTTATTAACTGTAGATATTATGATCAGTTCGTTCAAAACGGCCATAATATGTAGGGCCCTGCACGTGCCAGGTTATATCACCAACAATTTTGAACATATCTGATAGGCTGGTTATGTTGGTATATGTGCAATGCTCATAATTATCAGTGGCAAGGGGCAGGGGCAGTGACAAGTTTGAACCCATCTACTTAAGCATAGTATTGATATTAAAGATTCAGTCAGTAAACCATATGGGTATCGATCTAGATATCCGCCAGATGTGCACTTTCTTTATTCTGCTGTCTGGCCCAGCAAAAACCAAAGGCGACAAGTCCAGTAACGTCACGTAGAACTAAACTGTCTAAGGCCTCTTGGAATGTTGCATCATTGAATGGGGGACCTTCAATCGAATATCTAACATTCTTGAACAGCAATTTAACTCTTATATATATTATGCAGGATTTCCTAATTTATTAATAACGGGTCTAAATAAATTTCAAACGGATACATTGTTGTAACTTCATTTTATCACGGTAACTTAGAAAAGTATTTAAATGTTGTATTCCTTGCATCTGCGTCGTATACGGTATTTATCCGTTTGAGGTACAAAGTAATCCGTGATGAAATTTTGTTTCTTTCGTTTTACTTTCACTTATCTGTCTTCCTCTTGAACCCCTCCACCCCTCATGCCAAACCACACTATCTTGTGGTAAACCAGTGGCTCCATTATAATGGTGTGATACCAACCGTTGCTAATAAATTTGGTTACAGCTAGTTATTATATTGTACTTACTCTTCAGTTTACGTTATTATGCGCCGAAACGTTATGGGACATCACAAATGACGTCACGAGATTGTCGACAACTTGGAAGCCAACGAACACACAGGAGGTCATAGGTCACTACGACTAGGAAATGAACTGAGGTCAAAATCACCCCCCCCCCCCCTCCTTCCATGAAGAGTTACCTGTTATCTCTCCACCCTCTTCATTAACACCAGTTCTTCCGTTCCGATATTTCGTCGTGGAGATGGACTACTGGATTTGTACGTCCATATACTTCATATACTGATCGTGGATTTTCGAGATGGATTTATTCATCCTTAAATATCCACTTATTGTGAATTCCCAGAAATGGACCTCTTTGTCATTGGCTCACCAACTGATCGGAGTGTGGTCCACTGTTGTCCATCACGTGGCTACTTAATCGGCAGTCCGATACCTACGTAACCTATTTTAGATATCCAAGCCGTTTCCTTCTTTTTATGTTGGGAGACGAACATGCACTTATATTTCAGACATGAGTTATGTCAATAGATCAATTCAGTTGGCGATATATACATTACAGCTTATAGCAGTCAACATTATGGGTGAGTTAATGTATGAAGTAAAATGAACCATTACGGGAAAAAGGATATTCTGTCGTTCAATATCGCCAAATTTCGAGCTTTAGCGTCCACATACCTAAGAAAGAATGAATTCTGTTATTATATAATGATAACAGATGATTTCATCAGAGACAAATAATGTATTATGAATAAACAACATTTCATTTGAGAATGTCTCCTTTATACATGGATCATCTTTCGATGTAATTTGTTTTGACTTAATCAATCATGACAGCATAGGGTAAGCATTATTGTTCATCAGATCTGTCAAAAGTCTCGCATTTTCTGATCACTTAGAACGAACTCAAAAGAGACGCATTGCTTTCTGCTTTCACTGCAACGAGTAAAACTCTTACCCCATCTGTCCGAAATAAATTTAAATTAGATAATGTTACAGTGTCGTCCGTTAGCTCAGTGCGTTTAGCAGATGGCTAAGAAGCTGACATCTAGAGTTAGTTCGAAACTCACCAAAAATAGACGAATGTGACAAAATTCTATTTTGACTTTTCCCTCCTTTTTCAGTCTCGTATTATTTTGAAGATAATTTTCTAGCTGATGTATTGCTTAACGCGACGGTGTAAGCGAAATACCTTGCACTGCTAATCGAGTAAACCGTGGCTAGGGTTCGAGACAGGCTGGAGGCGATAATACCTCCGGCTGTATGTATGGTGCTTTTGTGGCCTAGGACCCCGCGCCATGTCTCCCTTGTTGTCGTAAACGAACCCGTTAGGATAGGAGGAGGGTCGGTTGGTCAGAGATCGACTAGAAGTGTTCTAGGTGGCGTCGGTGGGCCGAAACACTGTCTGCGACCGGCATGTGCGCAGCCCATGTCCAGTGGCCCAAATGAGTCGCTATTCTCCTACAAAATGTACCTACGGAAGCTTACAACTACCATCTAAATATTTAATATATGAAATAATATATATACGAAACTTTAACTTAACTAGCGCCATCTCTTTTACCTCCCGCACAAAGAGAGGAATTTCTTTCTGTTGCAATAATGATTGGTAATATTGTTTTCTTTCCCAAACAGTGAAGAGTGCATATTGCTTATATGACGTAATTTTACATACTATTCATTAAGATTCAATTCGCAAATCTGATAGAAAAGTAATATTTTGTGATGTTTCGTGGTTGGAAAGTCTTTCTTTTGGTTAATATCATGCTACAGTAACGTGCGTGTATGTCATTGCGCAGTATGAGTATTGTAACAAAAACATGTACGAATCTTTTAAAATGGGAATAACAGTAAACTGGAAAAGGAATAGATTGCAAAGCCGTTTAGGCTATGGCCTTGTGGTTTAATTCTTTTCGATTCAAATTAAAAAAATATTAAAATCTGGTGGGGAAGTGGATTCTTATTCATGACATGAAAGCACGTACAGAAATAATTGTATTATTGCTATGCGTTACGAAGACGCGTACGGTGTTAAATAGATACCCGTAGGTGACCTATCACTTATAGGAGGATTTGTAGAATGGTTGTTACATGTGGTTTATTATGAGGGCGTTTGGGGATGTTCTTTCTCGCCATCTTTTGTATTGAATTTAGAATTAATTCAAAGGAGAGTCAGTGCTAGAATAACAGCAGATTAAGGAAAACAAATGGAATGTTCTTTTCTAAGAAGATTAGGTACGTGGATTAAGTAATAACAAAATATGACTGATTACCTGACGATGACTTCATTGAGCTTAGGCAACAAACATTCTAAGGATTGACAGCGATGTTACTAACAATTGTACCCCTGTTTACCCGTTTACTGTACATGGAAATGCCCATTTATCCAAATTAAATTGTATTCAATTCTATGGGAGAGGGTGAAAGTTCTTGGGTATTAATTTAGATACTAAGATCGTTTTTTTTCTTAATGGAGTAGCTTCAATTTGGTTCTAATAGTTTCAATATATCATTTCAGTCAATTACATGTATAGGGATAAGATAATAAGTACATACGTTGCGGAAATGTTTCCAGGTTGGCTTAATTGGAATAACTGATATGTAACTTAAATTCATCTTAAAGTGATTTGTTTTTATATAAAACGTATATTTGTTTCCACGTGTGCTTGCATGCAGGAAGCCATTGCATTGTTAACCTGAATAAAACCCGTTCACTAAATAGTAACGAATAATTTACGAAAATACTGAAGAACAATAACCATACGTATATTTTTTTACAGTTTCTTACATGTGGTAGGGCTGGTTGGGTAGGGGTTTGTCCAACGTGGCAATACATCACCAACTTCCTTGAGCACCACAGGCCAGGGATTTGAGTATTTTCTACGGAAATATCTTAGTGTTGTAGAGGCTATTTTCTTGCTCGAAATTTCAAATATAATTTCTCAAACATGTTTACGTTTGTCTCCAAACTCAGCTAATTTATTTCGAAATATGTAATGTTTTCCCAAAGTACCTCTTTTTCCCTGTTTTTCTCTTGAAATTATCTATCAATATTCGGCTTGGACATCCCCCCCCCCCCCTAAAGTCTTCGACTGTTTATATCTCGGAAGTGCAGGTTAAAGTGATGTTTTATATATGGGTAAGTGATTGTCATAACATAGGTCACTCCTCAAAACAAGCTATTATCATTATTGTTATAAACTTAATTTCTGACTGTTTCTCTCAGTTTTGATGGACTATACACTCTTCCGTATCAGTTTAGAAGTCAACTAAGTACGTCTGGAAGCCTCATTTAGAATCCGTAACAATTTCGTAAAACTGAATGTTTTGCCTCAAATTAACACTTTTTGTCAGGCTATTGCCTTGTGGTTTTATTCATTTTCGATGTAAATAAACAAAATTTTAAAATTTCTTAAAGAAAACAAATCTATGGTAAAGTGATGTTGTAAATGCATCCATGGATATCTTTTTGTCATCACAAAAGAGCTTAGTATTAGCAAAACTTAGATCAAATGGTAAACTGATGTTGTAAATACATCGATCTGTAAGTTATTGTCATAACATAGGTTCCGCCTTAAAACAAGCTGTTACTCTTAGAAATATAAGATCTGACTGTATTTCTCAGTTTATTGGATTTTAAACTCCACCGTAGCTGTTTAGAAGACAGAGATAAACGTCTGGAAGGCTTATTTGTAATCTTGAACAATTTCGTAAGACTGAAGGTTTTGCATCAAATTAACACTTTGAAAGGATATAGCCTCGTTGTTTTTATTCATTTTCGATGTTAAATTACAAAATGTTCCTATTCCTTAAAAGAAAATATAAATCTAGAATTATTAGAATGTGACTGTTGCTCTTAGTTTGAAAGGATATTAAACTCCACAGTAGTCACTTCGAATTCAAAGAGATTCGTATGGAAGCCTTTTTTTTTAAATCTGGAACAATTTCGTGTAACTTCACTTTTCACTACCTTCTGTAGCCTTCCAGAAATAAACCCTCATAATACTCTTTGGCCCGTAACATGAATATGGTTATCCATAATCATGGAATATCTGATCCTTCCTTAAAATGAAGGTTTTTAAGAAGTCCTGTACACTACACGTCCTAAATATTTTGTATTAAAGTAGCGGAATCCTTCAAGCAATATGTAGTATTACTTCAATAAGAAAGTTGAATAAAGTAAGACAAACAGCAACGCCAGAAATGAAATGAAAACACGGAAGTTTAATTATTTCATGCTCATATTACTCTTCCATATTGAATGATTTCACCAGACAGATTAGTTATAATTGTAAACTACTATCATATCAACTTCATACCTCTGTTTTTACCATAAAATGATGCTAAACGATTTTCGTTGCGTTTAATTTTCCATTGGATGAACATGGTTCGGAAATTAAAATCAAATTGTGATTGCTGATAAGAGTGTTAAAATATAAAACCCTCTGAACTTGTTACAGTATAAGCTGAATTTTTATGAACAGATTAGATTTGTGTGTACCGGCATTTAACATTATTGGAAATATCCATTCTTAAGGAATTCTTACAAGAGAAATTCAAAATTAGTCACCAGAGAATTATTCGATATATATGTTCAGCACTTTCATTGACAATTTGCTACGGTACTGTATTCGATATATTTAAAAGGTATATATTTGTCTGTGTATAGCTAATATCAACATATCCTTCTTTAAGGGAACATTTTACAATGAGTAGCTCATTGTCAACTAAAGAACGTAGAAAATAAACATTAGCACAGTCAAGTCGAGAGACGTAACTGCGCTCTACCTTTTCTGTTTAATTCAAAAGTTCGATACCGTTAAAATATATTGATGCATTAAATGATAACACTCAAAGTATTATACCAAACTGGTGGTACCAAACCACCAGGCATTAACTGACTTTAATTTTAATGTACAAATGCATGGGTAGCATTGAATTTTAATTTTTATCTCATCTATTTTTTGTCCCCGTTCATCGTTATTAACAATGTCAATGCGCCAAAATAAAGTGAAAATAACAAGTGAAAATAACAAGTGAAAAAAAATAACCCCAAACTTACGAGACAAGATAAGCAACGATGTAACACAAATAGCCATAAAGCTTAAGTTCTCAGGTACAATGATAAAGAAGAAACATTGAAAGTAAGCAAAAATGGACTGCAAACTTTCCTTCTCGAAATTTGAATGACAAAGGCTGTAACGGTGTATAAACAAAGAATTGTTTACAAAAGAACGAAGAAAATTATAAAAGAAGAATTAGCAAATTTCCTAACTTCGGGTAGTTTCTGTTCAATTGCTGTGATTTCAAGCTTGTGGTCCAATCATCAGCTTAGTATTTACTTGGTAATGAATGGAATGCGTTTGCCTCAGTTATATTCTAGCAGAGCATATGACGAGATAATGTATTTAAGAATGATTTAAGTAGGCCAATAGGCAATTTCCTTAAGTCAGTTTTCTTTCTTATTGTCACCTTCATTTCTTATGCTTTCGACTTTCATGTCAGCCAGTCAGCTTGTTTCTTAACAGAATATAAATGTACATCATAGTTAACAAAAGGAATTATATATATACACACACCCTTGCAGATGATACGATGGGGTGCAGAGCATTAATTGCAGCAAAATCGTATAAACAAAAAGTGGACTTAACGTTACTAAGGTTATAGCTGGGAGTTGACATCCAATAAAGGCAAAACTGAACGTTGTGAGGGTTAATATTGATACTGGACCAAACATAGCCACATAGAGCTTCTCGATCGTGACTTGATATGTGGAATTAGAACATTTCTGATGTTCTGATTTACATAGAAACTAATAACGCAACGTGTATTGACCAATAGACCAGCATTTAAAAATATACACTCAACTCCATTTGAAACCCACTATTGGTTAAATATTTAACACTCCTGACAAAATGCATGCATTAATGCATAATGCATAATAATATTATACTTACTGATTCAATGTGTCAATTGTAGATACCATAGGCAAAAAGCTGTCTTGTATGACATTGCGTCACCACTGCCAAGGATAAGTATAAACAACGGTTTAGCTTATGGACAGATATAACTCCAAGAAACAGAAAATTAAAATAGCATAATTCGAAAACATCTTGTACTTTAAACGTAATTGCCGACGAATTTCTTGCATAATCGGCGTATTGTTGTTCCATCTAACAAGCCAGAACTCAACTTAATATGCTTTTTATGTTGAAAGGACTTACAAAGTATCATTACGTACACTATTTAAGGCATCTTCCTTCGTGACTGTGCCCCATGGTATTATAGCCTTCTTGCAATTGTAGTACATTGCAAAATCGTCGTTAAACCTCGAAAGGACCCACTTCCAGTACATTGTTGGTTCATAATCTGAGATTGGATTGATATCCCAGTCCGGATACTTTTCCTTATAGTCTTTGTATGACTTTGTTGGATGTGCACAACTAAGAGTTTTGCAGCCACAGTCGTAATATTCCCTGTTTGACGCGACGTTTGCTGTGCATGTATCACAAACAAGGTGTTGGGTAGAGCGTACTCGCCACCCTCCTAAGCCGTTTGGAAAATGCAAATTAGAAAAATGAACTTTGTGTTCTTTTACGGTGTCGTCGCAAAGAGTCTTGCAAAATGGGCACTGTGTCCCGCATCCCTGCACCCCCTGAGCTAGCAAAACGTGCAGTTTCTTCGGAAGGCATTCAAACCATTCCTTGAGACTTGTGACACATCTAGTATTTGGGAGTTCAGCATCTTCGAAAAGTTTCGGTGGCAGCCAATTTCGGACAAGATTTCTACATTCTGCTGTGAACAATTCATAATCAGATATCAATGCGTACATCTTCATTTCCGTGATTGCGTCTTCGTTCAAAGACGATTTCAATGTCTCTTCGAAATACTCAGTGAAATGTTCAACCCAGATTTCAAAAGAGACTTCATTTTGACAATCTTCTTTCAAAAAACGCACAGTTGATTCGAGTGATTCATCTGTCTCGCGCAGTACTTCTTCGATTTCGTGCGAGACGATATCTTTGATTCGAATACATTGGTCTGTTTCTTCACAGCATTTCTTAGCAATGAACTTTAATGTCCATGTTTGTAAAAATGATGAGTGTCGACGGAGAAATCCAATGTAATTTTCAAAATTTTCTTCTTCGCAAGCATCTTCTAGTAAAGCGTTCAAGAAACGAGGTCTGCTACAAAATATTTCATCTCCTGCTTTAGATAATCTTTCGAAAAGAGTAGTGCAGATTCTGTTTTTTAGACATTCTTTCAACGATGCCTCAATGATAAAGCAAAGGGACTTAGCTGCGAGATGATCTAAACATGTTCCGTCACACAAGGTCTTAAAATCCGCATACACGTCCTGTTTTTCTTTCTCTAATTGATATTGCACGCTGTTTTCCTTTTCAAATGTTGTCTGAACAGCAACGCAAATTGGGAAGATCCATGAGCAAACATGTGCAATAGAAACAATTTGCTCTCGTTGGCTTAATTCTCCATTTTGAATCAAATCAGAGTGGAGAGATGATATAGTCTCTCTTAGGAGATTAGTACTGTACGTTGCACCACTTTTAATACGTGCCAGGAACGATGCGAGTGTCTGTGCAACAACAGAGAAAACGATGTCGTATTTTTCACTCTCCATCGAGGGTAGTTCTCTCATGAGACACATATCCAGCATGTGTCTTGTGTTTCCTGTAGTGACCATTCTAGAAAACTTTGCAATTTGTTCTTCTGAGAGGCCAGTTAAAATGCCGATTGCATTAGAAGGAAGAACATCTTTAAAACCATCAGCAAACCTCTTCATTTGATCGATGATATTTACAGAATCAATATTTAAATGTGTTTGCACTTCGGTCCAAGATATGCGTTCACGGAGAGCATTCATTTCTGATCGTATTGCCTCTTCGATATAAAATTCACACGCTTCACAAAGAAGCCTTTGACGACATGTATTGTCTATCCCATGATCTCTTTTCAATAATTCATTGACCCTGTTAAAGAAAACGCCCGTTATTTCAAACGAAAACCATTTCTTACCGCTTTCCATGGTGACTTCATGATGAATTGCTTGCAGCTGGTTTTGAAAATTTTCGTCACTGAGTTCTGGCGAAAATCCAAATATGTCTGGGACTAACCAACTTGCCAATTTCCTTAAGATGCTGCTAGCAATATGTTTTGATGTATTGTTCTTCAGGCATGTTCCTACGTGCTTTCTTATTTTCCATTCCGTAGATATGTCATCGTATTTGAGGTTTTTCAATAATGTCCTGCTATTCATGATCTTCCTCAGAAGGTTGTATTTCCTTGCACCGTTGAACGAATGCACAATTTTACAGGACAGCGTCACCAGAAAGTTAGTCTTACTTCTGCACCCTTGACAAGAATTTGCGACGATGCACTTCAGTATATCTCTGATGCACTCAAAGAAACTTTCAGAAAGCTCGAAATCGTCGTACCGGCATGCTCTTTCTAGGGTACTAATTAAGCGAGAGGCTTGTGTAGTAATTTCTGGATTACACGGTCCTATCTGTGTATAGGCGTCTCCAATATCGTCTGCAGATTTTACATTTGGCATGAATTCACAGAGTCCCAGAAGTTTGTGTGAATTCATCAACTCCTTCATTTCCTTACTGAGGTTCGTATTTTTAAGAGATTCCTGGACACACATGCACAAGTCATATTCAATACTACTTCGAATTTGTTCTTCGGTGTTTGTTGGATGGTCCAACTCGATATTGTCCATGCACTTGGACCACTCTTCTTCAAACGTTGCCTTAACGTCTTCCTCAGTCTGCTTACATATTTCGTCTTTACACAAGTCAGCATAGTCTGCCCGAAACTCATTCTTCAATCTTTCTGCTACTGGGAGAACTTGCTTTCTCAAGTCTGCTTTCAACTTCGGTAGAATCTGGTACTCCTTGGCTTTGGCGTTACTGATAACATCTGTTTCAGCCCTTATCATTTTCTTCACAGTGTCAAGAATGTTCTTTTCGACAAGTTCAAGGTCACGGTAAAAGTAAGTGGAATGTTGTCTAACACTCTCGAATTCTCTACTCTGTAGTGTTTCATCTGTAGCAGTGCGAACTTCCTCCATTTCCAAAGCTAACGTTTGTTCAAGTTCTTGGAGTAATGCCCCTTTTCGTGCTTCAATGTTCTCCACGGTTGTATTTCTAATTTGTTGCTTTGCTTCAAGTTCCCATTTCAACATGCCCTGAGTAAGACGTAGTTGTTGCCTCTTAAAAATTTGCGTAAACTTGTTGTATTGTGCGATCTCGACAGTGTTACGGAAGTTGAATACAAAATCCTCTTGCTTCACTGCATTCCAAACACTACTAATTTTCTTCTCAAAATCTGACAATTTAAACGATCGACTGTTCTCCTTTATTTCTCTCAAAAGCGCGGACTTTAGCTTTAACACAGTCTCACTGTAGTCGTGATTGGGAGACGACATGGAACCTCTCCAAAGACTGGAAATGTACTGCACGTTATCGTCTTTGTTGTCAATGTTGACAATGTTAAAACAGTCTGAGAACTGTCTGTACTGATCCTCTTTCCGTTCTTCTGATGCGGCGGTTACGACAGCTTGATCTAGTTTCTGAAGTATGCTCTGGGTACTGCTCTGGTTTCTATATTGAGCAGTTATGTCAGCTACGAATTGCTGAATAAGGTAGCACGATGAACTCAGATGAACCTCTTTCATCCTTATGAACGCGTGCGCAGATATTTGAAGAATGTTGAACAAGTCCTCCCCCACTGTTTGCCCTCCAATGTTGATGAGAGTCATATCGGAGAGACACAAGGCGAACGTCGCTAATTCATTGTCCTCGCTTTTCTGTTCAGCGATGGCTTTTTCTGGCGCTTTCAGACCCTCTGTATCTATGACTGCTACGTACTCACAGCCGATTTCTTTTCGAAGGGTATCAGATATTGGTAACAACTGCATGAAGACGCCTCGAGTACACCGACCTGCACTCACAGCAAATCGAACACCAAACAAACTATTGAGAAGCGTTGACTTACCACTGCTTTGTATGCCGATGACTGATATAACATACACAGACGCATCCCCAATCTTATCATGAACCGCTTTCAGAACTCCCTTGACCCACTTAATTGGTACATGGCACGCGTCTCCATCAAAAATCTCCATAGGGTGGCCGCTTAGCAACATTTCAGCAGCCATTTGCGGTAGTAATTTGACATCGAATGGCTGTCTTGCGTTTCGTTGATTCCGTTGTACAGTGTTATGGAAGCACTCATATACTTGTCCGAATTCCCTAACGAAATGCTCGAAACCTAGAGAAGATGCGTCAAATGTTTTTGTCTTCTCTGTCAGATGTATCTGCAATTTACTTTCCTTTGATTTCAATTGTTTCACCTTTGCTTGCATAGATTTTTTTGGTTGAATGGAAATAGAAGAAACGTTAAGTCGTCTTTGCATGTCTGTTATCTTTGCAGCGGTATCCCGTAGCTCATCTCTAGTTGTCTTCATGTCTACTAGAAGGGGACGCAAGCTTGCAAGAGAAACCTCATTTAGGTAGTGCTCAAGCCAAAACACCAAGAACTGTTTGTACTCTGCAGACGTATGCAACAGTTCTTTGTAAAGAAAACGCATCTCTGTAGACATACCTATCTCGCGTTGCTGATGCCTTTGGTTATTTTTGGCCGTGTTCAACCTCGCAAGCTCCCTTTCTACGTTGCCTTGTGCACCTTTCCAGCTGCGGTCTTTGTCAAGTTGCGACCATTTTTGCCATTTCACTTGCAAGGGGAGTGCCTTTAGTTTGTACTGTTTGGGGTTTTCTCTGCATTTTTGTAATATTTTCACGGCTGCCTCCCTTGCTTTTGAACAACATGGATGTAAGGTATCCACTGCAATGCCAATTTCTTCACAAATTGATACTGCGCTGTCAAGAGCAACTGAGGCTGGCTTCCCTTCTTTGAGTAGTCCCTTCACTTGATAACATATCTTTTCGCTGACCTCGACTGATGCAAGAGTTGACGTGTCAACGACATTCGCACCTGTTTGTTTGATAGAAGTAATCAAATACTCATCTTCTTTACATCTGAAATATGACGTTCCATTTGATGACAAAATTAGCAGTACTTTGCTCTTCCGAGTAATTTCGTTAAGCTGACGCAGCATCTTTTGCACATCTCTTTTGTTGACGAACACTAATATGACTGTTGCATAATGACAGAGAAATTGGACCTGCGCAGGGAGATCTAATGCATCTCCCCTGAGATTTAAAAAGCAAACTGCTGTTTCCAGGGTATGTTTACGACTTTTACTGCCACTTGGAAGGTACCACACCGCTTCAAGTGTCCCTTTGGATAAAATGGAAGGGGCAACGTCCTGCTCTTGACTACAGAAGTACGGATGATCGTCATTTCCATGAACAGAACCCAAAATTTTGTTCAAAGTGTTCGATTTTGAGCAGGCTGGATTAGCAAATCTCACTGCCGCTACAACCGGAAAGGGATACTGTGTAACATTAACTTCATTAACAACGGAACTTGCTGGGTCCTGCCATGCTTTCGATATCTTCTGGATACCCCACAAAAGAAATGAAAGGCCGTTTTGACTTAAATCTGGAAGAATTATAGGAACAGCCAGCTGACATGCTGACAATTTCGACAAAAGCTCTTGCTTAAGGAAAGGATCGCAATGCATAAGAATGACATACACAATATCTCTGCAACTCAATCTAACTGTGTTAGTAGAATCAAAAGAAGAAGGGTTACTATTTGGATGTTGAAATGGGACGGCTGAAAGGATCGGGTTGGGCTCTTCTAGTTCCTTAAAAAGTCGTATTGAACGATAATCGTATGATATTAGGCGAGTTAAGAAACCCATGACAACATTTACAGGAGATATGGTATCTTCAAACAGATGAATACGGTCAAGCGTCATACTATCTAATATAGTCAACCTTGTACCTTCTTGCTGGCCAATCCCAAGCAATTGAAGAACAGTTAGAACATAATCTTCTCTCGTGTGAGTTACTTGTCGACTGCAACGTCTTTCCCTCGAAGGGGTTGGCAATATTTTACTTGCTCTTAGTGATGTTCGCGGCTCTTCATTTGACTGTACGTAGCCTTTACGTTCTCGTTGGTTGGGAACTTCAATAGATTGTGTAGTATCTGTATTGTGAAAGAGAACAATTTTCCCCATAAACTGCATATACTTTAAGAAAAACTAGAAGGCCAGGAGGTTTAGTGATTCCTTGTCCTTCATATAAGTTTAAAAATGGAATCAGTTGATTGATAGAGCCATGGAGGAAAATTGTGCCCTAGAGTCAATTACCGGAACATCGGAAAAGAGTTCCACTTCACTTGACCGTTAAAAGGGAAAATATAATGCTGAAAGTTGATGACATATGACAGACATACGTGGAAGGTTAATCGCTCTCAGTGTCTCAACAAGGGACTTAAAAGAGTGAAGGTCAAATCCGGTGTCACTTAATGTGATAGAAAAGCAATTCATCAAATAAATGTTAGATTTTTTTGTATTGTTTCTGCTAATTTCATTTTGGCACATAAGACTTAATGTTGCTTGTTCTAGACTTTCAGCTATTACGAATGATGAACGTTTTTTTCTGTATAGAACTGGGACTTAGAGAAGGTTTATTAAATGGCAAACTTTAACCCCAAGTGTGAAACGTGACAGCTCCGTAGCCCTTAGTAAAATATAAAATTGCAGAGAATGCCGAACTCATACTATCCCCTATCTAACCCCTCCCCTCCTTTTCAACACAGGTTGAAAGAAAAACCATTGTGCAACGTTGTGGAGGAAGTTATTAAATCTTTCATGCCTGCTTTGCTTAATTCAGGTACTACACATAACGGGGCATGAACCACCCAACTACAATTTCCACAAATTTTGTAGTTGGGTGAGTTATTTCACATAACATGTTGACCACTGACCACCTCAAACTCGAACACTGCTGAGAACAGATGGTTATCGTACTAATAAGGTGCATCCGCATACAAAGTATGAAGTAAATCCAAGTTTTCCCTTTACTTTGACCTCTTTTGACCTTTAAACTCTGCAGAAAACAATAGCGTTCTTGTACTCAATAAGTTGCATCAACATACCAAGTATGAAATAAATCCTATCTCTACGTTGTGAGTTAACGTGTTTAGAAGGTTTTCGGGCTATGACCTGTTGAACATATCACATCATTGTTTGCTAGAATTATGGGCAACCAATGATTCATTGTCTTTCCCAAAAGAAGTTTGGTGAAGGAAATAGAGGTCAACAATGCGGTGCGCTCACCTGTTGGCATCGAGCAAACCGTCATAGTTACTTCAGTCGAACCTTCTGAAAGTAATTCCTGATAATCTTTGACCAGATCCAGGGCTTCATATGTCCCCAGCTCTTCCAGTAGTTCTACCAATGTATCTACATTATTCTCGGTGACAATGCCCTTCGTTTCCCAGATAGCCATCAGATGGTACAACGGTCGTTGCAGTTCTTCCATCTTTAGTACCACGTCAGTTTGTCCTGTTAGTTGGGCAAGTTCCATAACCTCTGCAGTATCTAAGTATTTTTCTAGTTGTCGTACCATTCTACGAAATGGCTTGATCTGGAATTTTGCAGCCTTACCAGCGTTTTTGCCTTCATTAGAAGATAACAAAGAAAACACAAGTTTACTTTACTCTTTCTAAGCAGAATGAACCTAAAAACAGCGTTGCGGCTACAACGCCTTGGCGCCATTCAACGTCATAGTCTCAAAGTTAAAGATAGGAATAACTAATCCACCCCATTATCTTCTTTCCATTCCCCTTTTCTCTTCAATACATATGTTGCCCTCCCACACCCACGTGTTCTCTTTTCCTTATCCCGCCCCCCCCCCAGCTCCTACCACCAGCATTGCCTTTCAAACCATGCAGCTGTACCTACCAGTTGAAAATGAAGCGATTCCATCGCTTTGCGATGAAGTGGTAGAGTTACTTGCTACGTTTGATGGAATTGACGTCACAGATTTGTCCACAGGACTCCCCGCTTGTGTAAGGCTAACGTCTGGGGAACTTCCTTCTTTCGAACTGCTTCCATCACGCTCGAAGGTCCGACGTTGTGTTATGCTTTTTTTTGCATTTCCTGAGAAGATAGAAATTTGTGTTACAAATTTACTAATCTTTCAGATCACTATAGGAACTTCTGTTCCAAAATAAAGTGAAGATTTACGAAACAATTTTGCCGCGAAAATGGAAATTAACATTTAAGTGTGATAGAATACAAAAAATTACCAATGTATTCTATGTGCCATTTTGCATATAGACAAAACTGTATTACTTAGTGAAATTTCTATTCTTTGTTACTATTTATGTAGAACGGAGGACCAGATTCTAACACAAAGCAGACGCACCTTTATGTAAGATAAATATGCACATGGTTTACATTCATGTCAGAATATGTACATATAGGGCTGTTACCGTTACCAACTGGATCACACCACGATTTCGCAAGACAGTATCAACGTGCACGTTTCCTCATCGTTAAAGGATGACTTGAGGAAGAAATTAAAGTCGTAATAGGCCATAGTCCAAATTACTGCCAGAAGATGATGACGTTGGTTCCTCAGTGCACGCTTACGAGTTAAAATGAATACATTTTCTTTTATAAATTCTAAATGTTAAAAGCTCAAACAAAGGACTTGTTCCTTTAACGTCATATAAATATAAATAAAATACGTGGATAACATTTAACACCATTTTTCTGTGAGAAATTTACGTTATGTATTGTAAACATGTCATTGGGGGCCAAAGTCTTTATGTTTTCTCACTGAGTTTTGTGTCGCATAAGAGGAGCTGTCCCGGCTAATGGTATGTGTATAACAATAAATATGATAAACCTTGCCTGTTTAAAGGGTCAATTCTCAAAACAAAACAAGAAAATTGGTATAGAAATAGAACCTAAACTGATAGAAGTGTGCTTTCATGCTCTACAAAATATCCAAATTCATGCTGTGCCTTTAGTCAATTAAGTGTATATTTAGTAATTTCCTCGTCATCTCTATGTTTAATGATAAATAATTAATTAATTGCTTAACACAAACTGTATCAGTAAGTATAGGCTTTAATCGTTACTGTCATGTGACGAACGTTACATTTAATTAAGTCGCTCGACATCCGAAAATGGTTTGTGGCACTCATTCAAATCAAGTGTTTCTTCACTAAAATAGTAGGTGCTTGCATTCAAGGTGGTATACATAGAAATATGCAATCTATCCATTTTCCCCTCTTGCAAGAGTAAACCAATTGCTCACCAGGTCTTCACGCACTGACCTCTGAATGCTAACCTTATATAGACATTGGAACTAAAAGCAGTATACTGCTTTCATTCATATCGGGTATACATAATACCAGTAATATCTTACTTTCACATCAGTTGATATCGTTTTAGTGTATCTGATATGGGACATCCCATATACTACGTGGGGGAACCTTGACGAGCAACTTAATTTCCCTTCTTGAGATACTACGTGAAAAGAAAAGTTCACATGTTGACCTTTGCTGACTGCAAATGACCATTGGCATTTAAGACTCCATGGTGTAATTGGTCGAAAATGACCTTTAACCTCCAGTTACAATTGTAATTTCTATTATTATGCAAAAATTCTGAAAGTGCAATATAAATGTGGGTTTCTTGAGATATCCTATTTACACAAGACTGCACGATCTGTCATTGTTGTATTTTCGAAACAACTAAGTGCTTGTTCTCTTTCACTCAAATTGGAAATATTTGTTATTAACTTCATACCGTTATCATACAGTGGCACGACAGGCAACGACCGAAGTTGGCTGTGATTGCTTTCTTCATCTGTCGGTGTTAATTCAGACGATCTACTTCCTAACATGAAATGAAGATAGATGTGCAAAACAAGGAATTATTAAAATTCAATTCGATAACGTGAACGCTAAATTGTTTGTAGGCTTACGATACCTTTAAAGTGTATAAATGCATTGTAGGCGTATAAACACTTACAGTTGCAGACTAAAAGTCTTATCTGAATATTTCTATGCGCCTCAAGCAGGGACGTAGCCAGAAATATGATCAGGGGGGTGGGGGCAGAATTTGAAAAGGGGCACTTCTCACAATGAGAGCGTTACTGGAACCATGCTGTGAAAAGAGTGATCGCTCCCATTGCTCCACCCCCAATGGCTTAGTCCCTGGCCTCAAGTATTTTCTCTCTTTCTTTCTTTCATTTTATGGGGGAACAGATAAAATGCTGGAACCTCCTTGTTTCTAAGAGAAGTGAGAAAAACATTTGCAAACATTGTTCAAAGTTGTTGCAAGAAGATCCTATCCAAATGCAAGGACGATTGATATACTGCTCTGTGGAATACGATCGCACGTTTTAAAGTTCAAATAACTAAATAGACCAACTTGAGCCTATACATTTCAAGACAAATATGGCCAGGAAAACTTCGCATACAGGGTGAGGTAACATCAATCACAAGTAATGATATGAACAGGTAACTGGCACTTTTTCCTGTGAGGACAAATAACTAAGGATCTCGTTATACACAACATGTTACTATGTATTGAATAAATGGAGTGTGCTTCATATATAATACTGCAACTAACGACACCGCTGGTTTGAAAACCTGTTTGAAGATGTGGTATTATCATGAACAAACCTTCCAGTAGATGTTGAGGTGGCAAGGAAGAAAGGCTTCTTTCGTTCTCATTCGAGGCCGTAAACTCTCGAGATTTCCGTCTCGAATTTTTCTGAAAAGTCAATATGATAGGCTATCATGGATTATGAATGCAAATTGAGCTCTCAGTTGATAGACAAGAAAGGATGGACATTAACAAAAGTTATTATACAAGTTCGGTTGAAAGGCTTCGACGTCAGTTAATTAACTGAGCGGAATGGCTGGTTGTACGAGCAT
>KN882819.1:145668-165860 GCA_000934455.1 Apostichopus parvimensis
CGTTGTATATTTTGCACTGCCATCATCAAATCCATGCAGTGTATCTACCTTATTATGAAAACAGTTGTACCATTCGTATTGGATGTAAATCTAATGCCTATCAAGGTAACTTATAAAGCAATCCCTCCTCCGACCAGTCAATATATTTACGTCGCTATCCATTACATTTACAAATTATAAGCTTATGGAGTTCTCATAGAGTATCCGTAGATATCTGTTAGAGTGCAATTTAATAATAGCCACGCTCGTATAACACACGAGCTTTGCAAATATGAGACGAGATATCCGAAATAATTTAAACAATTGCCTCATTTACTTTACCTTTCTTCCCATGATGGTCACGAAGAATTCTGGTATTAGAGACTAAGTGTCCATTCACAACTTATCTTTCCCTGTAAACGTGAATGAGTACTTGTGACTTTGCCCAGACACTGCGGATTCTGTTGTGACATAGTCGGTACGTACGTACGCAGTCTTCATTCAGTGTTTGACTGACATTCTCGCTCGATGATGTAGTTGCTCATGAAAACGCGTCACTCAGTGATTGGGTTGTTTGTGCGCAAGCTCCGACGTGTTTATGTCTGAGAAAATCTCTATATCATATGTTTTCTTCTGGAAGTTCAAGGTAGGTAAAAAATGTGTTAATTATAAATGCCGGTAATTCCCTCTCTGAAAAGATCTTCTATGACATTAAATTATGTAAATCTGTTAATTGGATTACCACTTCCATTTCGTCGAAATGAAGAAATGAAGATATACGTATATTCAAACTGTTTTCACAAATGTTGTTTACAGAAATGTTGTGTACAGAAATGTTGTTTACAGAAATGTTGGATCAATTGTTAATATCAATTTTGTTTTCACCGGAGTGTCCAGAATCTACAACCCACCCCCCACCCGGCCACTTATTTCTCCACACTTGAACCTCATCCCGTCACGTCCCTCAACCAGAACGAATGATGTCATTCAAATGCATAACGTGTCAAGTATCAACCGTTCTCTAATGGAATTGTTCAGTTAGTGAATAAGTATGTCAATAACGCGACATATATGTGTCTAAGAAGGAGAGCTCAAAATCGTCAAGAACTCCGCAGTACCAAAAATGTATGTTTCACTTTATTCAGGGCAAAATTTTAAAGACAGCACTAATGTCCTATCGACCATCTAAGGCATAATTTAGTGTCGACTGAGGAAAGAGAACCATATTCTAATATACCTGAGCCTGGTGAAATTTGCGTTCCTATATTTTGAGAAAGCGGTATAGTTGAAATAGTAACGGTTTGTACCATAAGTGAACTTGAAACATGTCATAGTTATACATTGACAACCACTTTTTTTTAAAAATCTTGGATTGCATGAAGTACTAAAGCTTCACAGGATACAAGTTAATAATAATTACAATGAGTGTACTCTACTTAATCTACTACTCAAGTGTACTCTACTGTGTAATCTACTGTGTACTCTACTGTGTACTCTACTGTGTACTTTAGTGTACTTTGTACTCTATTGTACTCTACTACTCTAGTGTACTCTACTGTGTACTCTACCGTGTACTGTGTACTCTAGAGTTCTCTACTACTCTAGTGTACTCTACTTACTCTCTCTAGTGTACTCTACTGTGTACTCTAGTGTACTCTACTACTCTAGTGTACTCTACTTACTCTACTACTCTAGTTTACTCTACTGTATACTCTAGTGTACTGTATACTCTAGTGTACTCTAGTGTACTCAACTATTCTAGTGTACTCTACTGTTTACTCTACTGTGTACTCGACTGTGTGTAGTGTACTCTACTTACTCTACTACTCTAGTTTACTCTACTGTATACTCTAGTGTACTGTGTACTCTAGTATATTCTACTACTCTAGTGTACTCTACTTACATTGAGACGGATCCTCAAGATTCTAGGCACGTATTGTAGACAAGGCGTTTATTTTAACAGGTCATCACGGTCTCAGATGAATGATCGCGAATGCGATGGTCGTGTGTTTGCTTTGGTTCTGGCGAATTTGGTAACAATAACGATAAACGTAAAGAATGCTCCTAAGATTAAACCTGCGTGAACAGTGTAGCAGTCTAATGTGAAACTGTACGGTACATAAATCTACTTATTACCTCTATATGTGTCATGTGTATGCCTATCAGTTTCATTGTTATCCCCTATATGAGTTTCCCAATGTTTCAATTAACAACATTGAAGCACAGTCCCCTACAAGGCCCACCCACTCAGCTCATTTGCCACCCCCTTGCTACCCTAGAAGCATGGGCGTAGGAGGCGGGGGCTTGGGGGGGGGGGTTGATTTTGGTTATATTTTCGGGCAAGTCGTTACAGCCCCCCCCCCCCCTAAATCAAATTGAGCTCCTATGCCTATGCCTAGAAGGTCCCTTTTAGGCATGTACAAATAGCCAATATGGTTTCCCACAGCATATAAAGGCTACGGATACCATCAGAATGCCCTAGCGTGCTTTTATATCTTCAATTATCTGTGTAAAACAATGAATAAAGTAGAGCTTATAAAGTAACCTTAAGTCCTATATTTCCCTTACAAAGTGTTTCCCGATGTTCTTCAACTTCCCTCAAGAGATTCTACCCATGGCTGCTGCCCTGAAAGTATATTATTTTATAGGTCTTTATGTTTCCGATAAAGTGAATGCTCCCAGACTAGATAACCCAATAGTGCTCTTTGGTTAAACTATATTTATGACTGACATATCAATTCAGGCACCAAACAGAAGCAAACTTGACGATTTCTGTATCTGAGTCCTCCCCATGGGCCCCCGCCGAGGCTTTGTGACGTCACTCCTGTTCTGCTTCAAGTTTGTGTTTGATTCAAAACGTGTCCATATTTTGAAATGTCATGTAGGTATTGAATGCCAGTTTATCACAATACTTACAAGATGTTTTCTAATGTAATGTTGGTCTAGTACTACCAGGTATAAAACACGAAAAAGATTAAAGTTTTCAAGAGATAAATAGTTACAACAGTATGAACTGGTTCATATAATAAGACTGTCTTGTGTTCAGTGTCATGTGGCTCTGGTTGTGTTTTGTTTAGAGGGCAGCATTTGTTATTTAATGCCAGAGCCATATACGGCTCTGTTTAATGCGGCGTGTTTAACGATTTAAGAGCAGAGCCTTAGGTGGAGATATACGGCTCTGTTTAAAAGGATAGGGGGGAGTAAAATTGTTGGCTGATGATGGAAAGAGGAACATAGTGTAAGCATCCTGCTGCAATTTGAATTTAATTCCTAGGAATCGTTTGCGAGATAACAATATTTGAAACTGATATCTTTTGTACAAAAAGTGAACTTGAAACAAACAGGTATGATTTCATTGATGCACACGGACATTTTCTTTCTTTGTGTTTTCTTTAAAACGTATATCCCATTTTCCTTTCAGAATTCAGGAAAACCCTCCTCTACGAATAATGTAAAATCTCTGTTTTATATTTCACGCCAGATGGTCTTAATCGGCCACCGTAAATTCTTAAACTTTTTGATGACGTCACCTCTACCGCAGGCTGTAGGTGCTAGGCATATGGTGTGTAGAGATCAGTGATGTAAATAGACATAAAATAGACATTCCAGGGTTATCTAGTTCATTCATCGCGTAGTGGTTGTAACCGTACCTGGAGCGACGACAGTGGCAGGTAGATACTAGTAGTAGTACTAGTAACTCACATTCCTAGTCCACGGTTTCTACGAATACAATATTCAGCATGGACTTGAAATACGTTCGTCAAAATCGTGGGATAATTCTTGCGCTGTGGTATTGTAAGAAAAAAACTTCATTTCAAAAGTGTAACTTGGGCTGGCCATAGAAAACTAGTTGTAAGATCACACTTTTCACAGGAGCTCCAACTTCCAATGCCAATTCTAGCCTAACTTAGGCATATTGTTTGGCACCTATGGGGGTACCTGTAGTTAGGTAGTGCTCTGCATGGTTTTACTCTAGGCCTTTACCTAGAAATAAACTTATCTAGTAACATGCTTTTTGGTTTGGCTATGGTTACATATGTCCCTTCATGAGTATTTGAAGACAAAAACTGCTTTGGTGTACCTGTCAGTGTGATGGATAGCTCAATGACTAGAGGTTTAACTTTAAGTTTAAGCCTAGGCTATATAGCTAATGATAAATCAAAGGGATACAAACCCTGCAAATTAATGTTATACATACAGGCAAGCCAGAGGGAAATTGTTGATTATTTTATGTTGATATTTTCTTTAGTTGATAGTGATCCTAGTTAGCAGAAAATTAAAGCATGGCTGCTTGAAAGTCACTCGGTAGTTTATTGTATGTGAATGAAAAACCTATGGCTGTCTCTTCCCAGCCACCAATTCCCCCCCCCCCCCAAAAAAAATATTAGGCGACTGATGGTGCATATATGCAAGGCTGTTTGCAAAATTATGTCAACCCCTTGTATAAAGTGTAAGAGTTTTTGAAAAGGTACATGTATTTGCTGTAGATCTTTCATCCATGAAGAATGTTAACAAAGACTTACACCTCAAGAAGCTCTTCCATTAATCATTCTATCCAATTAGTAGCTGCTGGGTGTGAAGACTCACGCACAAAGAAACGTCTGATGCCAGTAATCTGACCTAGTTTCGAATGAGCTGTAACAGAAGTGTTAGACACCACCATCTATCCCAGGAAATACACACACAGCTTGCTACCGTCGGTAATTAGACACTAGTGTACAGTCAATACATGCAGCTACGGTCAATACCCACAACACAGTGTACATATAGCAGTGATGGACATCTCATGTCTAGATAAAAGATAACAAGGTATCACGTTTCATTACTGTCTGCATTTTGTAGCGACAAGAAGAAAACTTCACTTGCAAAAAACGCAAAGATAACTATTTCAGAGCGCAGCATGCGGTTTGGGGCGAGTCTTCAATGCCTTTAAAAGAATATATGCATTCTACAACATCAATGAATATATACCACAATGATAATTTGAGGAAAAAACTTAAAAAATAAGATGAAAAAGCCTGGTGAAGACAAAAAAAGAATCGCTTGTATTCCATAAATTTATGTTTTGCACCTTCTCTTCTCGACAGTCCTACAGCTAGCAAGTGGTCGTTACCATGGTACTGAGATTGGAACAATTGCACTTGCAGGTTCCACTGAGCCGGGAGCAAAGGGAACCATCTTTGCTGTGGACGAGTCACGAATCTTCATAAAAGGATTCACTTTTGATGGAAACCAATTTGGCACAGGTTAGACAGTTTCTCAGCTATATTGGAAAACCTTATTTCAGTTTACAAAATTACCCTATTCCTCGTTCAATACTAAAAAGTAAAACCTGGATGATCCAATGCAACGTATTGTCATTTAAACCTAGTTTTTCAAGTTTTAATCAATAAACATCAAATACATGTTATCAATACCAAGGCTTAGACTGCAGGGCCATGCATGGTATTCCATATTAAAAAGGAAAATATGTACAGACAAAGAATGATTGGCTGCACTATGCTGACTTACAGCAAAAGTCTGATATGAATGCTAATGTCTTTTTCATATCCTGAGAATCCCTGTTCCTAAACTTTTCCGGATAATCCAGGGTTTACCGTGGTTAATTGGTTATAAAGCTGACCATTCCATTGCTGATAATTGCATTGAGCTGGTCCAACGGTACGCAACTATGCAAAAACGTTTTTGAAACGTTATTAAAACGTTTCGTCTTTTGTTTTGATAACGTTATTTGTGTAATAAATATGTCACAAAAATGTTTTCAGGCTAATATTTCAGAACATTTTTTCTTTAAAACATTAATATAATATTAATATAACATTAATATCTCATAAAAACGTTATGCCATCGTTTTAATAACACCACATTTAACGTTATAAACATATTTCAGAGGCTCTTATAAAAATTGTTATGATAACGTTTTGTGTATGCTGGAATGGATGGTCAGACAGTCCAAGTTTGCAACACTGACCGATCAAGATATTGTTCGGTTGAAGTTGCATCAACTATCAGTCAGGGAAGCTTCATCATACAACTACATACTAAAATGTACATTTTATAGTAATGTTCGAACTTTTCTGATAAACAATGGACATATCTATATGCTCAGGTAGAATGGCATAATGTCAGAAGCACAAACTTAAGTTTCAAGTTTATTTAAAATCCAGTATAAAATACACGAAAGTACATATTTATAAATAGGATATGAAAAACAGTTAAAGAGTAATAAAGCTTGAAACAGCATGTGCTATATGTACAAAAATTAAAGTAAAAAATAATAAAAGAATTAGAGTAAATTTGGTGGAACAACACCCTGAATAAATTTTGCAGCCCTATAAACTGTTAACTGTGTTAAAATGTACAGTTTGAAATTTTTGGTGTGATTGCCTTTTTTCTCAAATTATAATTAGTATATATGTTGAAGAAGTGACTTCAGCTCGTTATGGAGTGGGTGTTTCTCGTCTCTATCTGAATTTTATGAGAAATCCTTTTAAAATCTCTCATGCATGGCTGCATTGTTAACTTTGTTATAACCTTGGGTATAACTTTGTAAATATAACTTTGTTAATAAGGGTGTTAAAATATGAGCTAAACATTTTAGCACAGTAACGCAAGGAGGCTCTAATTCTTTACAAGTAAAAAATGGTTTCAGGAAGGAACAGCGTATATAATATGAGGTAAAATATATGTATTAAAACTTCCATTCTTAACTCTAACTTAAAATATGGCACAATAAAAGATAAAGTAGATATGATATAATAAACCCTCTAATTCTGAAAATACGACACCTAAAATTAAGGTTATTGTCTTTACACACCCCTAAATGCATCATCTGTTCAGACGGTACTGTCAACTTGGGCACCCTGTATCACAGTTTTTCTCGCTTTGGCAGTGAGTAGGCCCTCATATGTTTAATATTGGAAAATTCAAAAATCATCTCTTTAGATTTCTTTTGGTTCAGAAGTAAGTTCTTTTTATCACAGACAGTAGCAACATGAGATACCACAGATTCATAATTACTTTGATCCACATTATATGAGAATTTAGATATTCTAACAGAGAGTGCTGTGTCATCTGCATATTTGATGACAGAACAATTAGATAAAAACCTGTTACACTACAGCTGTTAGGTATGCATGGAGTCCATGATGTGTTACCTTGGGAATAGGTTGTATGTAGTACTAGGTACTATCAGAGTATTAACTGAAAAGTTGGTATATAACTTTGTGCAGATATTTTTTTCAGCTGTGCAGTTAACCTCTCAACTGGTATTAATTTACATGCATCTGAAAGTTTAAAATTCAACTACATTCAATGCTCTAACCACCTTTGGGACTTTGCTTTTAGATGCCCATTTCTCGGCTGGTCGTTCAGATTCACCAGATAGAACGGGAGTGATTATTCCTGATGAAATGGGGACGTGAGTGGTGAAGTTTGTGATATTGCACGGTGTCAGATAATTCAAATTTGGTGAACAGTTGGAGGCACAGACTTGCTTTGCTAATTAAACTACACTCTTCAATGTATTAAATGCTTCTACAATGCAGAAATGGGAAAATACTTTCCACAAATGACCATACAAGTTGACAATTTTAGTTCCTGGACTTTTTTCCTATTGTGAGCAGTGAGACATGTGTTACTTGAATACATGGGACATACATTCTATAAACTAGTCCACATTGTGACAATTAGGTTTCAAGTGTTAGCTGTAATTACACTGTAAATCAATGAAACATCTGTTTGGTGTAGGTAGAGTAACTTTATTGAGAAACCAATAAGATCTATAGACTGAGCCAATTTGTTTTATCTTTTAAGGACAAGAGATAATGAATGATCAATAGAATGTATTACAAGTAATGTATAAGAAATTGCTCCTTTAATCCTAGCGTCAGATACAATTAATATAAAGCCTATAGAAAAATGGTTCTTAAATGGAAGTAGGATACAGCACAAAGTCAGGCTATAGCTCTTATGATGAAACTATTCACAGATCTACACCAGTGCTTGTCAATTAATTATACAATTATCTCAAATGAATTGACAAAATCCTAAACTGCTTCACTTTTATTACTAAAGTGGGAGGAAGATACAGACACAGCTTTTTCAGAATCTCTTGATATTATGTATGTCGCTTTAAAGGTGTGTCATGCAAACACAGCTGTTCATAATCTAATATGGTACGTGATTATTGCTTTAAAATTGTGTCACAAAACGCAGCTTTTCAGAATCTCTTGTACGTATTATGGTACAAGCTTACTGCTTGCTTCAAACACATGTCATAACTGCTTGAACCATGTCACCTGAAGGTTGTCTTGATCCATTCAACGGTCAGTCGGTCGCTGAGTAAGTCACCAATTGGGAAAAATTTGGAATGTTGTCATTAACATCATGCTCTTGCAGGGTCACTGATATACGACTAACCTATTGACTTGGATTAGCCTTGTCTTTTCAGTTTGGTAATAAATGGGGAGATTGTAAATTTATTGCTTACATAGCTGGATGCCTACAATCTCTAAGGTAAGAGTCACTCATTGTCTACTGAATACAAATTGCCTTTAATAGTGACTACTTGACATGTGAGGCTAATGACGGATAAAGATATTGCTAACAATTCCTTCTAAGTACTTAAAGGCATTGAAGACTCGCCCCAAACCGCGTGCCTCCCTCTGAAAAAAGTTAACTTTCCGTTGCTTGTAAGTGAAGTTTTTTTCTTGTCGCTACAATATGCAGACAGAAATGAAACGTGATACCTCGTTATCTTTTATCTAGACCTGAGATGTCCATCGCTGTATCGTTTCATGTACAATGTGCTGTGGGTATTGACCGCAGCTGTATGTACTGACTGAACACTAGTGTCTAATTACAGACGGTAGCCAGCTGTGTGTGTATTTTCTGGGATCGATGGTGGTGTCTAAAACTTCTGTTACACCTCATTCGAAACTAGGTCAGATTAAGGTTTCTTTGTGAGGGAGTCTTCACTCCCTTTAACGCATGAGAACGTATCATCTATCACTACTTGTTTACACAAGTGAAGCTTCTAACAGCATCCACAGCCAGACCAACCTGGAAATCGTTTCTTGGTTCTGCTAAAGACAAACATATGTGGCTTGATACTGGAGCAATCCTTTGTAAAAAAAATTGGGATGAACATGTTAGGGTAATATGACCTATACATGTAGAGTGCGTTCATTCTTGATCCTCTGATCTTAATAATGTTCTTCCAAATTAACCACAAAATTTGATCTCATTACGATCTTCCCTGCCTACAGTATATAGCAAATACCACCCGCGTTTACATTTAAGAATGAGTGAGTTTCGTCTTAAGTCCGCTTGCCAGGTTAATATACTGTGCAGGCATTCAAAGGTCATATAAGCTGTTTACATTTTCCCTGTGCTTAATTGCCATTGCCATATGTGCTGTACTAGTACGTACTGCTCAATACACCACTGCGCCGCAAGGTTCAATCATCGCACATAAGCAGTATAATGTATTCAAACCACTCCGTACCACGTACTACCATTACTACTAGTACACGTTAACCCAGATTCAAATTTCTTCCAAACCCTTCAAATGGATGACCAAACAATCTTGCTAGTCAATTTCGTACTGCTGATGTCGTATAAGAGGCTTATACCAACATCCAAGGCATTTAATGTTAGGTCTAATGTAACTTCATTATAGGCCAGGCCAGATGTAATGGTCTTAACCATATACTAACTGCGGTATAAGCATAGCAACCGAACCCAAAATCATCCGTTTGAAATAAACATAAAATTAATGAATTTGGCCGAGCTTCAAAAATCTGTGAGTTCGGCGAACAATGAATTGAGGTATTAGATTTATGTGGACGGTCATTCAGTTTGTTTTTGTCTCACAACCGTTACCGCGTCATTTCTGCAGTGTTGGTCGAATCGGTTCAAAGAAAATGACATGGGTTCACGTATTTGCGTAGTTTGGTAGTGTTTCGGTTAAGAAATGCAACTGTCTGATATGTGTACAAACAAACACACCTAAGTAATGCACTTTCAGAAATGCCTGCCCAATTGCAACTGGATGGAGCGGATATTATATAGCTTAACCGGATATCTTGGGTCACAATTAAGTCCACTACCATTCACATTACATTTATTTAGAACGCAAGAGGGATCGAAGGAACTCCGAAGGAGGATTATTCTTAAGACCGCACACAGATTTCATGCTGGGAAAATCTCTATGATGATGCTTGCTGGAAGGGGAAATTTGATTCAATGCATGCAGCAAAAAAAAAAAAAATTAACTTGCTATATAATGCTAGATGATGCTATAATTTCAGAAATGCTCAAATTCATACATGTACACAGTACTTAAATGTCCAGGTATTCATAGTGACTTGGAGATGTTTTACCAATTCATATTTTTTTGGAGGTGGGGGAGAAGGGGGTTCTCTATCAAGTTCTGGCTTAAATATTTCTCTGCATTGTTTCAACATTTATAGCACAGCAAACTTGGGGCTGTACTTTCAACGAGATGTGATGTTGGTTCTTCCGTCGGGCATGGACATTACAAACTGTTTGTGGATAGCTGTCTGGGATGTTTCTCTCGAGGTATTAACCCATTTTACAGCGGTTTACTCTTGTAGAGTAGCTTTCGATAGTGTTACAAGGAATATCCTTCCATATTGTATCACCGTTGATAGAATTGATACGGTCCGCCATCTTTTTCATTGGTTTATAACGTCGATTGTGGCAGGGAGAGTCACTACAGGTGTACAAGGAATTTTGCAGACGTACAATCCTGTACTGCAGATTAGTTGATTATACCTCGCTAAAACAAACAATAGCTTCATAAAATGGCCAATGAACTGAAATGTATATTTTTTTGTAAGTATTCATTCGATACCCCTGGATCCTTTATATTTTATTTCATTGGAATTGAGCAGTAAGTTTATATATATATATATATATTCTGAATACTGTAACCTTGAAAGAGCACTGTCCCGCACCCTTATTTTTATGTTGCATTATACCTGGATTGAGGAGAACAATGATGCGTAGGACCGTACAAGGCAGTCATTGCAAATTCAAATACAAACCCATTTAGTTCTGTGATGTTGACATTGTTTTTCTTTTATACTTTTTCTCTTTGTCTTTTCACACAGTTAGGGTCTAAGCCTTCGTTTAGAATGAGCCTCCTGCAGTGTTGTCATAGCTGTCTATTGAATAACCATGATCTGTTTGTCTCAGTATTAAGCTGAAAATATAGATTCATAAGATTTTAGGTCAAATCAAGATTGAAGGTCGCCATTGTTTTTTCAAAGTGGTAACAGACTGAAAAAAAAGTATAGCGTGAGCAAATGAAGAAAAAAAGGAATGGAATGAAATAAATTATACTGTATTTATGCCATACTGTGTAATTACACAGTCAAAAGAAGCCACCATAAATCCACGTGGGAAGGATAAAAATGGGCGCAATTGTAAAGCAGTTGAAGGGGTAAAGATTGTACCTTTTAATCAATCATTTTTTTTTTTTAAAACATGTATGTCTTCTCTCAGCAACTCAGAAATAAGATAAATAATCTGCATATCTGTGTTTTAATATACAGTTTAATGATGTTACATGTTAAGACATCTCCCCTTGGAATTATTTTAATTTTTCCCGACAGATATGTTGAGAATATTTCAGTGATAAAATTGTGCATACTGTAACACTTTCAAGGATCATATTTTGCTCAGATGGGTTATTACTGAAAGCACTAGGGTCCTGTATGCAGCATTAATGCTATAGATATTTGTGATATGGGACTTTCCAACCAATCCCCCCCCCCCCAACAATGTCAGCAGAGGGGCACTCTCATACCGGTCCTATCAAGTGCAGTGAAACTTGACAATTTGCTGTCCTTGACTGCAGCTCATTTAACAGTACCATGAATTGATCACTAATTTCATTCAAAATTACTGAAGAAGAGATCTCGTGAAACATGTTTGCAAAGTTCTATTTGTTTTAAACACCTTTGGCGAAACTACAGCACCCCAGTGCATCTTTGTGCAAGTTCATTCATCATGTTGAGTATAGCTTGTCAGCTCTAGCATTAATGCGATCATGTTCAACTTTGATTTAGTGATCTGAAATAGTCCACATAATACATTTAGGACCAATATATGACATCACCATCTCTTGAAAGGCTTGAGTGTCCCGTTGTGTAGCCATTTTGAAATTCTGAACATCATTTTTAATGCTCCCTGTCATAAACTTTGTGGATTAAAATAGATGAGTATAGTTAAACTCTCGAAAGCTGGGAACTTTTGTGAAGGTTTGATATATATGCATTTAGGTCTTTTTGGTTTAATATTACGTCATGCATACAGTAAGGGTATAGATCTGTTGTTTTGCTAATTGTGTGAGAATGGCCAATGGAACAGTTGCTTTTGCAAACATGGCCACACATGTGTTGTGAACCACTAAGAAATTGAGTTTCACAATGAGGTCTTTTACTCAGTAAACTCACTGAACTAAATGTTTGATGTTTTCGTTCCAAAGTCCTCATCGAGTGTTCATGAATTTATCTAGAACTGCAATCACCCAACTTCATAATAAATCTTACACAGGCCGACTGCATGAAGCCAGGATATCACTGGTGGGGATTCCTATGTACACCATAGATTCAACTTCTCTGTGTGGGACACTCTAGGATTTAGCTGTCAATAGAAATGAGAGCTGAATCACATGACCGTCACCTGATCTTCGTATCTTAACTGTTATGATGTGCTTTCTTTGCAGGTGCATTATGGGTATGTTAACATCTCCTGTGACTTCAAGCCGCCCCAGCGGCAGGACCTCGGCGGGTTTGCCTTTCGAAGACGACATCGTCTTGGTTACAATTACGACGTGGACAATGTTATCATTGAAAACATCAAACAAGTCACCTTCATGGGTTTTGATGATGGCTTACTAAAAGCTCGTTTGTATAATGTTCTGCAAGCTATACAGTATGTGGTGGTATCAAATGGGATGGCTTAATGTAATGCCAGGAATGTGATGATGTAATGTGAAAAAGCCTTAATATGGTGCTGTGAAGGTATTTTATTATGGTGTCTTAACCGCAGGTTTTTTTTTGAGGAGGGGGGGGGGCGGTCGACCCTGTAGATTCATCATCTCGATCATATACATCTACATCTCCTATAATTATTACTGTTGTTTAATAAATATTAGGAGTTATTTTGTCCTTGTTTTCTTATTCATTGTCGAAGGAATCTATGTGATGGTGTTGCATGGCGTGTGGGCACGTGTGTGCGTGTGTATGTATGTATGTGACACTTGCTTGTACAAAGTTTGAAAACATTTTGCACACAATATCTCAAGAAGTAGAGATTGCAGGAAGTTCTTGGGTCGGTAGCTGCTGTTGGTGAGTAGACAATCTGTAGTGTTTTTCATGAATGTCAAAGGTCATTTGAGGTCAACAAAGGGAAAAAGTGTGAAAATCTGGTATACATGACATCTTAAGGAAAGTCGCCTTTGCAGTAATAATGTAACAACTTGATGTAGGTGAGAGCTCATTTAAGGTAATCAGGTGTCAAAACTTGAACTCTATGTAAATACGATATTTCTAGATAGAAAACTGCAGTAGCTGGTGTATATATATATATATATATATATAGCTATGGCTTCTCCATAATGAGTACATGGCCCCTACTGTGTTTGGTGGAGGAAACAGGTCATTTGGTTTAAGATGTTGTTTAAGATGTCATTTGTATCTAAGTTTCATCAGAAATCACTGCATAGTATATTAAACTGCTCTAAACTCAATATTAAAGACCTCAGTGATGTACAAATTTGAATCAAAACACTTTACCTAAACCTTTTACAGTTGCCCCATTAGTGCTTGTTATAACAACAAGTGCATTTATTTGACAGATATTGTCCAAATATTTGCCCAAATATGATGCTGATGGAAGGGCATTTAATTCAACAGAGGTCAAAGTCTGGAAACCTTGTTACAAGCTTGCAAACAAAATTTTGGCTAATCATGAATGACTTTTCTGTGTCCCTAACTGTCGTAGGATTTGACCCTCCATCCTTTAAGTGGCTGAGAAGGTTTTCCACTTTCACTAATGACTGTTATCTGTCACCAACATTCAGAAGGGTAATACTTTTGCAATGATCAAGTTATCTGGTATGATGTTCTGGTACTTGACTACCAGACACATTTTCGTCAGTTGCTCCATCAATCAAGTGATTCCATATATAATTTTTAAACTTATTAGGCAAGGAATCACTAAGCCTGCTGGCTTTCTGGTTTTAATTACATTTGTTTCTTGTTGGGCAATTCATCAACTTGATTCAGCTAAATTGATACCCTTATATAAGGAGTGCAGAGTTGGAACATTATCTTATGAGAAAGGCTGTCAGTGAACATTTGTGACCTTTGTCAAGGTAGATTAAAAGCCAGCCAGGCATACCAAACAATCTTATTATCCCCCCCCCCCTCCCCCTAGGACCTCTCGCGAGGTCGATCGGGGTTAAACTCCTTTTGATTTGAATTTGAACAAAATTTGAATAGGTCAGTTTAATTATGTGCACCTCTCTTTTTTTCACAGGAACCTCAATATACGCAGTTATTGGAAGTCCAGAGTCACCAGACTGGAAGATAGAGTTGCTGAAGGAAGATGAGGAAGTGAGAATATCCTTCAAGTGAGAAATTAAGCAATCTAGGCTAGCATAGATCTGCGTTGGAACGATTATGGCTTTGCCTGCAAGATATTCTCCTTGAATTTCTAATATGCACACGACTAGTCAAAGCATCGTACGTTTTGCAGTATGTACTCTTGTACATGCATCAAAAGGGTAGAGCAGGGTAAAGTAGAAATTCATTTGTTCATTTGCGTGTAGAGGTGTCTTATTATATCAGTGAATGGCAGCAAGATTATGGTAACCATATCCTGGCATGCGTATAATGGTGTTTTCGATGACTGTAGTGCTACAGTTGTTAAGTTTCAAAGTTATAAAGTTGTTAATGCTTTAGTAAGTTCTTATGAGCCAGGTAGATTGGAGTGCTTATATGTATCAGAGACAGGTAAGTATCGTTATTCGTGAATACCCAAAACAGTAAGTTTGGGGGAGATTAGATAACTAGGGCATTTATGGAGACGAGAAAACTAGGGGCCTGTAAGTTATTTGTATTCCTGTTGTATTCCAATGTCAAAGATCATCCTAGATATCTGAAGAACAAAGGAATCTTTATTTTGCCCATTAGAAATAATGGGTGCAAATTCTGAGTGCTGTTAATGGCTATAGTTGATCTTTTTATTATTAATAATTCTTTTGAGGTTGTGTAACAATAACGACATTTGGTATAAAGTTTGGCTCCCTGTAGTGAATGAAAAAGAGAAAATAACAAGTCTACTTTAATATGTACCACCTAAGAGAAGGTTTATGGGCTATGCTTTTGGATGGGTTTGTGAGGTCAAGTTTTTTCAATATGTGAAATCTTGTGGGCCCGAGGATCCTTGTAGGAGAACAGAGTTTGGTGGGAGGGGCTGGGTTACCTTGTAGCCTACATGTATCCACAGACAATTCTCCTGGAAAGTGTCGAGCAGAAATTGAAAGAATATGACCGTATGAATGCTCATCCATCTTTCTTTCAGAGATTCAAAGCTTTCATTCATGCCAGGTGCCAACCTCACAATGACATTACCTGGTGAATTGACATTCTATGATGTCGACTCTATCGGGATTTGGAGTGGGCCAGAAGTCAGCATAATCACCATTACAGATCAAGATAGGGAGAACTTACCTCCCTACATACCAGATGATGCAGAGGTAATGTGAATGGCTCATTAGCTTCAAATGTAACACTTCATTACGATCTTCCCTGCCAATAGCAAATACCACCCGAGTCCCCTGTTTTTGGCCAAACATAGGGGAGATTGAATTTCTACCCGACTTGGTAATGCTAGCCATACTTAACGTTCCTCTGCACAAATTCATGACTAAAAATGCACAGTGTACTATTTCAGTGGTCAAGCCAAATTTGTCTTCACACATGAAAGTAGTGCTGGCCATTAGAGCGCTCATACAGGTGGCTGGTCAATTAATTAGGTGCACTCAAGGATGAATCATAATAACAGTACCTGAGGTACAGTGTAGCTTATGTTATCAAAGTAACAATTAATGCTCGAGTGAATATTGAGGTGGACAGTTTTTCTATAGGCAGGCATGACCGTCTGTCATGTATCATCCCAAGATAAGGACAAATTAGCTTGGCTCTGTCTGTACAGCAGTGACTGCCATTAAGTTGTGTATCATCTCGAACGATTACACAATCTCCCATCAAGGGTATAGGGAGAACTTACCTCTCAACAAGTTATCTGCTACGGAGTGGTAACATCTTAGGTATCTAACACTGATTGTTACCTTTCCCTTTGACTACTTCTCCACAACATGTCAAAGTAACAATAACTTACCTCCCTACGTACAGATGCTAATTGTTATCAGAGGTGTTTTGTTAATATTTCACTAAGTTTTGCCCACCTCTCTGTGAATGTATCAAAGATAGAAGAACTTCTGCAGATCTTTAGTACCAGATTCTACAAAAAGTAACTATGGGTTGTTAGTGCCATCAAATATACCACATCTTGATTACATTTATCTTTGACAAGTTACTTAAACATTCTTCATTTTATAGCAATAAAAATCGAGAGCTTTACATTCAAACTTGATGAGAACTAATAATGAGAACTAATAAAAAGCAAGAATAATACAACAATATATATTTACAAAGTGTTATATAGTACTTGCATCAGATTATGTAGTAACAGTAACTTCACTGTGCATTGCTTTGTATAAGTATTAGGGTAAAACCAAAACAACCACTTGGTTTACATATATATCATGATTTAAAAAAATGTTACTTTTACAGACTGAGGTACCTCTTGTTCATATTGCATTGTTCATGCAGAAATAAACAAAATTATTGACTTAATATGTACATGCAGAGATACAAAAGAGTTATTGTGTACTGGTGGTTATGCCCCCATAACGACAATTTTGTCTTCCCGTAGACCAAAAACTGCGAGGTATTGCTTGACAATTTTTACCAAGTCTCGTGGCAACTTGATGAATCCAACAACAAGATAACCTTGGAGTTGAGTGGGAGGGTTGCATTGAGTGAGTACATGGCATTTGGGATCAGCGGATCAGAGACGAGGACTCAGATGGTCGGATCAGATGTAACAGTCGTGTGGATTGATCCTAGTACCAATGAACCCCAAGCTGAGGACTATCATCTGAGTGCCAATACCCAGGTAAAGTCAACCAACATGAACAAGTCTATAGTAAGTCAATGTAAAACTAATGGTTAGGAGAGGGATGGGCATGGGTATATAGAGGAGAGGGAAACGGGTAAGAGGATATTACTTCAAACACAAGTTGGTTAGACTGATCACCTTTACGTGGAAAGATCAGTCTAAATGGCCAGTGATAACGATCAATAAATGTTATAATATCATGCGACTTTTAATAAGTGTGCAGAATGTTTGTCCCTTTGATGAACATCTGTTCCGTATGACTTCTCTCTCTTTCATAGTGTGTCGTGAACAGCGGCCTGGGCGCATGTCCGGATACATTTAGTGCAGAGGGCAGCAATGACGCACACTTGCTTGGAGCCGTGATAAGGGATGGCGTTACGACAATTATAGTAGAGCGCCCTCTAACATCCGGTGAGTCCATTCATCTTGCAGTCAATTAGTATGTACATCATAAATCTTCAATTTGTTTTGATAAGAAAGGGTTTCCACAGACTTCTGTTTCGAAGGTTCGGGCGGAAAGCCTTTTGCTTCTTACAAATCAGACAGGTAATCAGAGAGCTGGAATTAGCAGCAATAGAAAGTATAAAGTGGTGGTGAACAGGAGGCAGAGACTACTGTAAAAAGATGGTTGGGAGCAACTGAATTGGGAGCCATTGCTTGGATGAGAAAAATGATAGAGTTGCTAATTTGTTGATTCCTTGCCGGAGGCAAAAGTAATCTATGCAATTGTGATAGCGTGTGTGTGTGTGTGCATGCGTTTTTTTTTTTTTTGTATGTATGTATGTATGTGTGTATGTATGTATGTATGTATGTGACACTTGCCTGTAAACAAGGTAACTCAAAAAATTCATGGTACGTGGATCCTCCATATTGAGTGAAAAAGCTGATTGTTTTCTGTGCAGTTCAATGGTCATTTGGGGTCAAAGTCTGAAAACTTTGTAAACACCATAACACAATAAGTACATCTTTCTTGAACTTCATACTTAGTACATAAATCCAGCTTGGTGAGTGCAAGAACCCTATAGAAATTGGTAGACGTCAAAGGTGATATGACATGACATGAGAAAACATTTGGCATTGATTATTTTCTTTTGACATCCAAGCCAAATTATTTATGGTAACTTTGTGAAATGTTGGATGGCACCATGCATGTATCACACACACACACACACACACTGCTGAGACATCAGGTTCTGGTTAGATCAGGGGGTCCCCGAATACACAAGCACCGATTCAGTTTTCAAACTTCTGACATGTCCCTCTCTCACTTTACCGCAGATGATCCTCTGGACAAGCCAATCCCAACAGACAGGCCTGTCTACATATTTTGGTCGATCGGGCTCATAAATAATGTCGGTTTGGCTTCCCGTGGCCATCAAAGAACATCAGGTAAATTAAAATATCAAAAGAAATAATATTTCACTGCTATATATTACTATTTTGCTTTGATATATTTCATGATATTGTTTATCATGAACATTTTGGGGAAGTGGGCCCAATTGGCAAACCTGATTGGCTTCTTCGCATTTCCGAAGCAAATCTGCCAAAATCAAAGGAAAACATAAGATAGCTTGCCAGAAATGTGCAAGTGTGTATCTTAAGCGTTGCCTGGGGCATTCTCTGGGCAGTACAGCAAATAGAAATGGGTAAATAGCTTTGTGAAAAGAAGGTACACTAGGCTGTTCATACTAGGGTCTTAACAAGATTAGCCTGCCTATAGAAAAACAGTCCTCCTCAAATTCACTTGAGCATCAATAATTTGTTCCTTCATAGCATAAACTACCCCAAGTACTGCCATATTAGGATTCTTCCTTGAGCGCACCTTATTAATTGACCAGCCACTGTATGATTGTAAACACAAGAGCTCTAATGGCTGCATCACTACTTTCCTGTGTGGAGACAATTTTGACTTGACCACTGAAATATACACTGTGTGTTTAATAATGAATTTGTGCAGAGGAGTGTTCAGTATGGCTAGCATCACAAACTTGGGTAGATATTCAATCTCAACTGTTTTTGGCCAAAAACAGGCAACAGTGGTGGTATTTGCTACAGGCAGGGAAGATCGTAATGATATTGATAAATTGATATAGGGTGATATTGATGGTAAAAGACAAAACTAGTTCTGAAAGATGATATATTGCTTTCTTGTAAGAGTAGGTTAGAAAAGTAAGCAGCTGGTACGTGACAGTCTATAGGAACCCTTGCAATTAGCTGGGTCTTTGGATGTTTTCTATATACTGCAAAGTTGCATAAAATGGAGATTAATGTATCAAAAAATATGTAAAAGCAGGATTTAAAGTTTTAACTCAACAATTGCTAATGACATATTGAGGTATCTGCACAATTTTGTCGTAAAAAAAAAAAACCTTGATATCGCTCATTTTACATTCAGACTTCTTTTTTGTGAACAAAGTTAAGAAGAAAAGCTGTTTGTTGTGTAACCCCTTGACTGAATTATTCTAAATTTTTTTTAGCTCTTGTCAATGAAATAGGGATCATATTTCTTGTTGATGCTTTCACTGCTGTGTTTAACAAGATTATTGATTCACAATCAAGTCCTGGGCCTTTTTATGTGTAAAGTCAAAAGAAAAACTTTACAAATCATTTCAACTCATTTATTATGTCATTCTTGTTGGTGTCATTTTAATGAAAGCTGTCAAGCCATAATGAGGTCATCACTGCATTTAAAATATACCCTGTCTTAAATATTTCCCTATTTTATGATAATCTAATGGAATGAGCTGCCACCTGAACTCAGAACTGTTTCTAGTCTTACGACATTCAAGTCAAAGCTGAAAACCTTCCTTTTTAGACAGCATAACTGCAATATTTAAACTGTGTATTAAATTCTTTTCATGTGCAATACTCCAACAAACTCAAACGTGCATGCTTTTTATTTTTTCATACTCATTTATATTGTATTTTAT
>KN882820.1:7624-22116 GCA_000934455.1 Apostichopus parvimensis
CCCCCACAAAAAATTGCACTTATGGAAATTTAACAGAATATTATGACATTTAATGTTTAAGATATCATAATGATAAGTAGCTGAAGGCACATTTTGTGCAGATGATAACAAACTTTTTTTTTTTAAATTTTGTTCTTAAATTTATGCAATTACTCAGTGGGAATTATAGCATAATTACAGCATGATGAAGGGCGTTGTGAAAAAATAGAGACCTGAAATATCTGAAAGAATTGACGTAAACCAGCTTGTGATCAGAATGACTACTTATTGTTATCAACTACATGTATGTATGTCATCATATATAGATATGTCAATGAGTGGGGTAGGATATAGATAAAATGTATATAGGTGTAGGGAAGGGTGATTAAGGAAAGTTGCAAAAATATTACACACATGTTTGGGTATTAAATTTAGTCACTGCAGAATGCAGAATTGACATCAGCAATGTTGAGTTTGGTAGGAACTGTTTCAAATCTTTTAAGTTTTGGCCATAATTTTCATTATTTATGATACCATATTTGATTATCTGTGAAAGCGAGTGAAGTTGTCAATCATGCAAGCCACATACCAGACATACATTGGGACCTCGTAGGAGTGGTTACTCTTAACCCCTTTCATGTCGAACAAACAGTAAATATTTGCCAAACTTCAATAGGCTGTTTTGAGATGTACTTGTCACCCTCATAAAATTAGTTTACCAAGCTCTCATACAAATGCGGTTAAGTAAGCATTGCAGCTGCAAAAGGAATCTTTCAAGAGATCAATCTAACTAACTAACTAAAAAAAAAAGAAAAAACAAATTACGATTGTGAAATGGAAAGATTTCAATTCCCCTTTTGACTTTTCTCTATATGTGTCATGCTTTGGTTTGAATAGTACAGTATCTGATATAATGCCACATATTCCAGCATTCCCAAAAGAAGATCTTGATTCTCTTTGTATTAGTTTTCCTACATTTCAAGAATTTTGCTGTTAAATGTGAGTCACTGCATTTCATGATCACTCACACCACCTGAGGTTCAAACTATGAGGTTTAAATGAAAGCAATATTTTAGAAATTCATGTTTACATTATTGTGACATGCTTCCTACTTAATGAAATGAATTACTGAGATCAGCTGCTGCCTTCAGATGCGTAACCATGGATACGTAACCATGAACTGCCCGCTAAAAGTGAGGTGATGTACCCCTGGTGACTGTTACACCCTCTTATCACCCCACAAATATTTCTTGCAAAGTTCTAAAGTTATCGAAAATTTTCAGAGATTAATCTCTAGGAGTTGTTGAGCTGCTTTTGAAATTGCACTATTTGAAGTAACAATACTGAAAGGTGGAGTTGGAATGTAGTGTTATAAGCAAGCTATGGCAAGACAATGTAATAGCTGGCCTATCAATGAATTCACTAATAGTATATATATAGTGCACTCCAGTTACAGACCACTAGTTACAGACACTATGTACTACTTTTAGTGTTTAGTTATCAACAACACACTGACTTAATAAAGGCCCAGCTTGTCATGCAATGAATATTTAATATATTGTAATGAATATTTAATATACTGTAATAAATATTTAATATACTGTAATGAATATTTAATATACTGTTAAGGCTGTTTTTGAAACTAAATATTGTGTCCACATATCAACCAATCTTTAATACCCTCCTGAAATCAAGATAAAATATGACTTCTGTTTAATGCCCTCGGTTCCTGTATCCATATGTTTTATTTTTCTTTAAAAATGTGAAGGAAATATTTGTGGAAGTTCCTTTTTGTGCAAAACTGCTGTATGTTCCTGAAAAAGAAAACAAAGAAATTGCAGAATAGTTTCCTAAGACAGATATAACATAGTAGTTTTGCTGAGTGATGGGTGGCCTAAAGTAACATGTGTAAAGTTAGTAAACATGGTATTACCCTAGCTTCAATAATCTGCTTTAGTTCTGTGTTGATTAATAAATATGGTGATTCATATGTCAGAAGGTTAACCACAATTGTCTACACTTGCCCACCCCCCCCCCCACTCCCCCCAACCAGGAAAGCTGTTACCAATTACTTGGAATTGGAATAGTGCAACACTAGAGTCAATAAAGGTAATATATTTGACCATTTGATGATGTCATCCAATGAAAAGTTTAATATTTGTATATTCTTGTGACTCATACATTGCTATGCAATATAATTCACCTTAATGCCATTCTCTTTGTTACCTTGGAACTTGACCTGTTATTCTAGTGTGTACTTTATTTACATATTACTCTTTAGTTTCCCCCAACATTTCACAGTTATGAGATGAAAGGGGAGGGGGTAGGGATAGTATGGGGGAGGGATAGGTGAGGGGAGGGATAGGTAATGGGGAGGTATAGAGGGAATGAAGAGTGTACTAGGGGTGGGGGAAGGGGTAGGTTAAGTTGTGGGAATCAACAATTGCATAAAAGTCAACTGATCCGGATATCTTAAATTTGGTAAAACATGTCGGTTATGTCATGATCGACACAATCCTATCTTGTAATTAACTTTATGAACAATAAATGCTTGTTGGTTCAAGTGGGATTCTGTCTTCATTCAACAGTGGGATGAAACTGATAAACTCCATCAAATTAAAGAAGGACCCTTCCCGACCGACGAGTCAAGTTCCGCATCGACAAATCCGGAAGATGATGCTGGACAGGAACCAGGCGCTCACTCACTGAAGAGGTAAATTGTAACATATCTAAGGGGTGAGGGATGATGGGGGGGGGGGTTGGGGGGTTGGTGGTGCCTTGGGAGGAGGTTGGTAATATGAAGCAGTTTACAGAAGGGTCCATGTTGACGAGAGATTCAGCAATATGGAGAAATCAGCTTGGGAAAGGACTAGCAAGTATTTCCAGACACAGGTACTCCCTCATTGACTAAGAGGTAATAGTAATTTATATGTAAGGCTGGTGGGATGGGAAGGGGTGAGTGGGGTGGTGGGTGTTTCTCGGGTGGAATAATTGTTTAGGTGAGAGGAATTGTAGGAGGAGAATAAAGAATGTGATGAATCGATAGTGTCGTGCATAGGTGTCCGTAGATCTTTAAACTTCTAAACACTGAGATTTAGATAAATTGGACATCTGTCTATGACTTTTCATTATTGCACTATACATATATATATTTTTTTGCAGGTATAGAAGAACAGACAATGATTTTATATGTTTTATCAGTTGTATGATGATTCCTAGATTAAACCACTTTGTTCTGTGTTTACCTCTTGTACTTGCTACGATTCATGAAGGCCTCTTAAAATAAGCAGCATTGTCCAGTGTTTAGTCTTTCTCATATTACTTAGACAAGTTTAGGTGTATCATATGGGGTGCACCCTATATACCACCTCTCACTTATAAATATAGGTCAGAACAGAACCACAGACAATGCTCTTCCATTCTGTTGCTATTCTGTTGCCAGGGCGATGGCACATCTCTCTCGGTTGAAGCTACTCATCAACGAAGAGGAGACACTCGGCTCTGTTTCTTTGCAAGAATCAGTCATGTGACCCGAAGACTGTGAACTCGTCGAATTTAACTTCCACCGTCACCGACACCACCACCACCGCCCGGGGTGATAAAGATGCCGAGGAGAATTGTAAACAAGCCGTAATTCTGCTCGTAACTCTTGAGTGCATAGCTTTTCGGCTGATTTACGGTATTCCAAGTGTATCTTTACTTTATCAATCGAGAATGAAACCAACTAAGAGAAGACCCCAAGTTTAGTCGATCCATATAGTTTTGCAGGACTTGTAGCATTTCTCAAGTGTAGTCATCGAGTCAAGATGACGATTTCTTTTTTTTTTTAGTGCTAACCACCTTTATACCGGGCATCCTAGAAACGAGAAGGGCATTTTAGGAGCCGTTAGAATTTCAAGTGGGTTCACAGCCCACCGACGATTCTCGAAATGCGGGCGGGCGGGTATTTGTGTCCCAGTTTACGACGTTTACTTTACACATGACATTAACCCTGGTGATATTTATAGAATCTTACAAGTATACTAGTGCAATATGACCATATATCTGCTATTGCAAAAATATCTAGAATTCTTTCAAGACCAGTCTATAGTGAGTCCATGGTAAGATGAGTCTGTAGTTATATTCAGTCGGGCAGTGTGCGGCTGGCTTTTAGGTTCATCTGTAAAAAAAAACCACTGACGTTTCTGAAATTTAAATAATAAGTTTCAAGTCATGATCTTTTAAGACTTGAAAGGAAGAAAGTGTGTTGCCATGTTATTTTAAGGAAGATCACAGGTTTCACCCACCCCCCCCCCCTCCGATTTAAAGAAATTCGAGTGATTAGTGGATGGGGAGATAGTCCCCACTACATGGCCTCCACGGACGTCACACGACCAAAAAAACACAACACAAATAATTTCCAGCCGACGCACCGGTTCAAAGTCCTTCAAAACTTAAAAATTTGGGCCATTTTTCTGTTGATTTTTATTGGATACACATTTCTGAAAAGTTGGCACATGTTCTACTTGATAGCTGCATCTCCTCTGCTGAGTGTGCGGTTTAAAATGTCCATCTTGGTGGAGATGAAATGAACCTACCTTTCAAAGAAAGCACCTCTGATCATCACCTGCAACATCTGGGTGTTGTAAACATGTTACTATCCCATTGTCATCACTTAACAATGATCTCCTTTTAAAGTACTACCCTGACTATATATCTCTTCAAAACAAGATTCTGTCCAACTTAAAGACATGTATATCCAGATTCGCTGATCACTTATTTATATTCCATTTAACGTTTGCATCGGTCATAAAAAAGAAAAGAGTATACAATATCAGAAAATTAACCATTTTGGTATTTTCTGGGTTTCATCGTGAAGTTTGTAGTATGTTGCAAGAAAAAAGGGAAACTGGCAAATCTAATTTCTCGTTTCTGGCTTGGCATGCATCCATCAAACTTTGAAAAATAGCAGATATTTAGAAATCACTTTCAACAGAGGTCTTTACATACAGAAACATCACAAGAATGCATTGAGAGACTGCCTTTATGCCCATCGAAGAGTCGCTCAGACACATTTAAAACACTAGATTTTCTTGCACGCTGTGAACATCATAAAACAACAAATTGTTTCACAACTATCAGAGAAATGACGTTGAATTGTGTGATGATGTCTTAAACATTGTGGCCATTTTAGCATATATCTAGTTTATTTGGGATCACTATATAATATACAGCCTCTGTTTTTAAGATGCTACATTGTTACCCTTTAAAGGGAGATTTAAGTGGACAATTTAATGCAATAGGACCACCATAAAAAGTATGCAAGATTAGGTCCTTTTTCCCATCAACCATAGAAAAAAGTAGTGAAAACAAATATGAAATACTGAGACTTTCCAGATGTGGGATTGGATTTCTTCATATTTTCATTCCTTCGGGAATAAAATACAAAAGATTCAGAAAGATTATTTATAGGATTAGATCAATGCCTGTCAAGAATATCAATTTTTGTTTTGTTTTTTTGGAGTGATTCTTTGCTAAGAGGGAGGTCTGAATGTTGCTTCGTTCTTTCCTGTGCATACATCTTGCCATGTGCAGCCAAACATATTCACTGTTTATAAAAGACTATTTATTTCAACATTCTCATTTTTTATTTCAAAGGTCTCAGCTAAAACAAAATCCATGATTCAGCAGTATCTGTCTTGAAATTCTGTTTCATATTTTTTCTGAATAAATTTCTGTGTCTGCATGAACAGGTCATTGCTATGCAGATAATACCAGTTCCACCTCTAAAAATGACCGCAACAAGGGAGCCATTCTACCAGGGGGTGTTGTTCAAAGCAGGTTAACCTATTAAATACAGGCTGGAGATTGGGGAGGAGGGAGGGAGGGAGGTGGAGGGAGGAAGGGGGAGGGAGGACGAGAATCAGACCAATGTTTAGCGGTGATGAGACTGCAGTCTCAGGTGTCACCATGCCTGCTGGAATCGTTGCTGTGAAAATTATTGACGGCTGTCATGACTCCCTCCCCCTCCCCCCTTTGCCCTCTGGTGCAATGGGACCTACAAATGGATGAGTCAATGATATAAAATGTAATATAGAAAATTCACAGGTAACCAAAAGTGGCAGGGATAATTTTTAGTACGGAAGATACAAAATACGGAAGATATAAAATTACATATAAAACCCTGAAATTTTGTGTAAATGCCGACTATCGGTAGGTAGAAGTTTCAGTGTTGACATGTCACAGCAAGAACTGAGTGTAGGCTGTGCTTCTAAAGATATTCAAGTTTTCATATTTTTTTCATATTCACCACTTAAATCTGTTTATGAACTTGGAATTAAACCTTTGAAAGTACTTCCATGTTGACAGCTAGCAGCCATCTTTAATCTGAAACCTAATATTTGACGCATTGTTTTATGTCAATTTTTTTTAACTCAAGTCAAGATTTTTTTTATCTGATATAGAATCAACAGAGTACAAGTGGATGAAATCCAACACCTTGTTTCCTTGACAGATTAGGTACAGCAAGGTACTGCAAACATGTTATTAGAAGCCGCAGAAAACATGATGATTTTTTATGAATTTTTTGGGCTGCCACATTAACGGATCATTTGTCAAAAAACTAAAAGTGCTATAAAAATACAGTTCGGAATAACAGCCGAGTGATACTTAAACCCAGTTCGTAAAAGATCCAAATCAAATTTTTTGTGTCTGCAGTTATACTTTAAAGTGATCTTTTTAATAGATATTTGTTTCATACATACCCAGAGGTAAAACAAAACAAAGGGAAATCTCTTACAGACACATTCAATGTGGTATATAAGTTTGTCTTAAAACTAGAAGGATTTTCTGTTTGTAATCTTCTTGTTGACATGTCCTCGAAACATGATACATTCAGAATGCTTTATGTACTGTGAACTGTGAGCAGCCTTTGTATTTGATTGTGAAGTTTATCAGGCCCAGTTGAGGAACATTCAAACAATATTATTGAGTATCTAAAACTAGGACAGCCTACACTGGGTTGTTTTCACCAAGTGTCTTTGTCAGGGATAAGAGTCAGGATGAACTACTCTTGATACCTCATATGAAGCCGGGGGGGGGGGGGGGGGGGGGGCGGTTAACGCTAGTAATATTTCTACAGCTAATCCAGGTATTAAAGATATTTGATATCATAAAACCTCTGGAATGTTCCTTTAAGATTAACCTGTTGCTCATGTGTCTCCTTGGTGAATGGCCTAAATAAGTAATAATAATAAAGTAAATCCATTGTTATTTTTCAGTATGTTCTGTTTACTTCATATGAACAGAGCATCCTCTATTGACATGAAACACCATTTGTCGTACACAAATTTAAAGTACGTTGTCTACATACATATTAAGGCCATAAATGTCTGATGTTTTCATTTGGTTTTAGTGTTGTATCTGTGGAACTGAGCTAATGGTCTGTGTGTCAGACTTAGATTTCCAGCCACTTTAAAGGGTGTGAAGACTCGCACAAAAAGAAACGTCTTATGCCAGTAATCTGACCTAGTTTCGAATGAGGTGTAACAGAAGTGTTAGAAACCACCATCGATCCCAGAAAATACACACACAGCTTGCTACCGTCGGTAATTAGACACTAGTGTACAGTCAGTACATACAGCTGCGGTCAATACCCACAGCACCGTGTACAAATGATACAGCGATTGACATCTCAGGTCCAGCTAAAGATAACAAGGTATCACGTTTCATTACTGTGACATGAACAAAGCGTCACTTGCCAGCAACAGAAAGTTAACTTTTTCAGATGGCCACACACGGTTTGGGGCGAGTCTTCAATGCCTTTAATTGATGTGCCTTATATGTGTTTAAAGGGTCATTTCTGACATATTAGAAGTGGTATAGAAATACAGTGTTACGATTTTTGTGCCCTAAATTCATCCTTTATATATGAGAGTATTCACAGATTCTCTTCTCTCTACTAGCATATCACCCAGACACTTTCATAGTACAGAATATAAAAAATATGCAATGGGTAATGTTAAATAGGTTGTTAATTATTTTCACTATTCTAGACGGCCGCTCTACATGACCAAAAATCTCCTGGCTACAAGACTACGTGAAAATGTGAACTTGAACAACATTAATTCTGTATTCCTCTCGTTATAAAAAATTATTTACTATGCAGAGACAAAGCCAAGATGTTTTATTTTTTCCATTTCTTTTGGTGTTATGATGTCAGTCAATCCACTGTTGCCAGATGCATTAATAGAATCAAATTAGTCAAATCCGCTACAATTTACAATTTGGCAATTCAGATAACATTTTTAATGAGATATGTGATGAGAAGTTTTGGTTTTTTCTTCTTACTTGGTTGTATGATGTCCCTCTATCTACTGTTGCCAGATGGATAAGTACAATCAAAACCAATCCTTTTCATATTGGCAAATTAAGAGACGTTTTTCATAAATTGTATTTTTACTTTATATAGTGAAGTATTGACATTGAGTAAATATTTCAAACAGTTCAAGTTTGCGACAGTTTCTCAGCCTGAATATCATTCTCATAATATATATATACACAATTACCAGCAAAACTCTAAATTTGATTTAATATCTTTCCCCCTGCTGAATTTATGAATCAATAAATTGTTTCTTTCAGAGAAGAGCTACCTGGATTTGAAATTTAATAATCACAAGCTTGATTTTAATAGTTTCTTTGTGATATGGAGCAGCTTAGTTTTAGTATGACAGCAAATATTAATATTGCAAACAGCATATGAATCCTCTCTACAGTTAACAATATTCACGCTGTAAGTGATGTAGTCTGTCGCTGCTGATGTTTAACTACGAAATGTCACACAGTGATCAGATCAGATTGGGATTTAATATGTTTATTTTGTTCAGTTTTACTTATTGTCTGAGCATGTGTTAAACGCACACGAGGGCCTTAGCCATGGGGTTGCATGAGGGAACTTTCCCCCTCCCTCCCAACCCCCCCCCCAAGAAAAAAAAATGGCTTTTCTGAGTTTTTCTCCAAGTGGGTTACATTTAATGATTCTAAAAATGGAAACTTATGTATATACAAATATAGTTAAAATATTTTGAGTTTTTAGTTCCCTTACCCAAGTTTCTCAGAAGGAAGGGATGTTTCCCCTCCCCTGAGTCCACTCAGCAGGATGGACATCAGCCAACACTTCTCCCCACCCCCCCCCTCCCCTTCTCACCACCAAAAAAAGTTGCTACAACTCTGGCTATGGGCCTGACGTGCACTAATTTGGGGTTCTCTGAAAGACCTGAATGATAAAGTTGAAAGACATTGTTTTGGAGAAGTTCTCTCTTTGATAACAGAGGATGGTCTAGTTGCAGTTGACAATCTTGTCCTTTGCACAGACATACAATAAGTTGTGTATGTTATGAGTATTGTATGTCTTATATATTGTATGTTATAAATTTCTTATCGAGTTACCCTCACACATTGGCAGAAAGTTTCTTTTTAACTGGCCCAGTTGTATAGATGTGACATCATCTTGAACTGATGTAGTAGTACATGCATGTTGTTGATTATGAGAGGCATTTGCCAATTAATGAAAACAGCCTTTGATGCTCTGAGGGAGTGGCATTAGGGGGGAGAGGAGGTGGGTGGGGGGGCAATGAGGAGGGAGGGTATCTATGAAATGAGTTTTTCATTATTTCTGCCAATCGTGTAGGACAAAGGAGCATCAACACTTACTTCATTCAAGGTCATCTATGTTGTGCCCATTTTCGAATGCTACTAAACTTGACAGAAAGTTTTCAAAACAATGTCCGAACCAGCGAAAACCGTTCTTAGAAAATGAGAGGGACTAAATTAGACGATTGAATGTTTCAGTGAAGGAATGAATGTACTTTCAGGATAGCAGTAGTAAAATGCTTGGTTTGACCACGACTGACCATTATTTTACTCTCTAGCATATTTGGTGTCATACCCACCTTTTCTGTAATGGAGGAGAGGTGGGCTAAGATGTTAAGTCACCCAGTGGAGGGGTCTAAGGGGGAAAGGTGCCCCTCTCCCCATATTACAAATTTTAGTAAAGTGGAAGGTGCTGAGATGCAAAATGGTGCTATACTTTGAAAAATGTTAAATGATGTTGAAGAATATTTGTCTGGTTAAGGTGGTACTGCATATACAATTATACATGTTATATATACAAAAGTAATGTTTGTAGTATTCTGTCTGCTGGGGTATGGGGAGGGGCTGAATTTTTCTTTTGTCGGGGGGGGGGTGGCTAAGGCCCTCAGAAGTATATGTGGTTATGTCACTGGCCCTAGTTAAGGTTACCAGCCCATTGAATTTGAAGTGTCTTCCATATATCCCCCTTAAAGTAGTTTTAGTTTTGTTCTATTAGCAGACTTTTGGTTTTTCATGGCCTACCAGCCAGCAAAATATATATGAGAATACAACGTATAGTATTTCAATACAATTTGTACAATTTCAATTACTTTTTGAGTTTTAGTCATTATTTTTGTGTCCTTTTATTGTTTTTATTTTTGTAGAATTTTATTAATTTTCAAGTCTATACTAAATAGCAATCCTTTCTCATCTTTTTATTTATTTTTTAAAATTATTTTTTATTATTTTAACTTTTGTCATAAGAAGGGAATTTTTTAAAATTTTTTTTACTGAAGATTGATTCATTTTCATTTTACAGTTTTAGGCTGGCATCACCTTTTTCTTTTATCACTTAATAGACTGAGATATATGGAAAGCTTTAACATGTTTGTCAGAGTATTCAAGCACATCACACATACCATAAACAAAGCATGCAGAGCGCTGTATGAATGAATACATTGGCAGGTGGTGTTTTACTATGAAATCACGTCCATTTGAAAGAATTCTCAAGTTTCTGTTATGATGTTTTCCTGCAGTGACTCTTTTGAAATTCAAATGATGCAAATACCACTAAAGCTCCTTTTGTTTATCAGGAAATTACTCATTCTATTATTCATTCTAGTAACTTTTCAATTTCTTTGGCATTAACTGTGTTTACATCGCTGAGTGAGTGTTTTTTGTAAGATGCTAAAAGTCTTTTTTTAATTGTGTGTGTGTGTGCCTCAGTGAGAAGTTACACACAGAACTGCCCTTTGGAATATTACAATTTAGATTCTGCTAACAAATAATGGAAAAAGAAAAAAAAATATTAGGTATTAAGGGTTTTCCCTATATTTTTTTGTCATTTGCTTTACCTTCAGGGAGTTGCTATAGCCTCAGGGAACATCACATGGTTAACATCGGGGATTATTATCATTACTAGTTTATAGGGCTAACTTTAGGGATTACTATTAGCATCACTACATTACATGATGGAGTTGTTCACCCTGCTTTAATCTGGAACTAATAAGGATTAATTAATAATAAAGGACTCCAAAGACCTTTCAGCTGAGTTTGAACTTTGTTAGATTTCATTCCCCTGGTAGATCATGCTTATGCTTCCATGACATCACACACCTGTTTCCTTCAAGTTGATCCTCTTAGGATACAAAAAACACTTCAAATTCCAACTTTCATTATCTCGAAGGACGGTAGGTAGGAATTTGAGTGTAAATTTTCGTCAGGATACCAAGAATGTAACAGTACTCCTCATTTGTCTGTCAAAGAAATAAATTTACCCTGAGGACTATCCTTTCAAATAGAAACTATTTGTACAGTCGGGCCAGGTTGTACAACACTGGGTGAGGGGGGGAGGGAGAGGTTATACCTCTCTAATAATCTTCACAGCAGTTATTTTCACAAGGTTATGGTGTCGACACTGGTGGCAATTTCAACACCACTGAAGGTTTGTCTAACCATGGAGCTATATAGCTCCATGGTCTAACCATGGAGTCTGTTTTACCTCCATGGTCTAAACCCTACACCAGTGGCGGAGCGTCCATACACCCTGACGGACCCAAATGGACTGCTGGCGCCCTTTTCAGCTCTTTACCACTTTTTACTTATTCGCGATTATCACTTTTTTATTGCGCTCTCATCTACATATTGACATTTTTCACATTTTTTTGGTGTAATTTGGCGATGACACCTATTTATTCTTCGTTTATCTGCAAATTAGCCAGGCCCGGAAAGGGTCATTTCCGGCGATCTAGGGAGTATCTTTACTCAAAAATTTTCTGTACGCTACGCGCCAACCTGTGGTGGCGCTCCGCTTAGATTGTGTCGAAAGCGCCCCTACAGACCATTCTCGCCCCTCCTGACCGATACCCCTAGCTCCGCCACTACCCTACACCCCCATCCCACTCCTCAGTGTTACTGGGATCCCTGCATGCTGTCAAGATAAATTCCTTTAGGATGCTTTGAGCATTTTTCAAATGCGTTCAATTTGTGGTCAATAACAGTGGCGTAGGAAAGTACTTTTGAGTGGGGGGGGCTGAAGACTGATGGCCGGCCTGGACAGGGGTCTTTTTTTGGCATTTCCAGGTGGCCTCAGATGCAATTTGGTGCAATATAGCACACTTCAACACCCACTCCTTTTTGTAAATAATTTTGCATTTTCACCTGGCCTTAGATGCAATTTGGTGCTCCAAATGAGATTTTTTTCTCATTTGGAAATGAAAAAGGGGTTTTCTGACTTGCGGAGCGGGGGGGCGGAATGATACTTCCGCCCCACCATATTTTTCACTGGGGGGGCTGGCGCCCCCCCCCCCCAGCCCCACCGGTTCCTACGCCCTTGGTCAATAATAATGACCAAGCGCCAGTAATGTCCACCATGATGGGATGAGCTCCTTTTGGATACTTAGTAAGAAACGTCACACAGGGTAAAAACCTGACAGTATACCCCCTCCTGCTAGGCAAGGAACTATGATGCAGTTGCTTGGTCCATGGAGGTAAAAACAGTTTTACCTCCATGCTTGGTCGTAATCCAAACAGCAATAGCACCCTGCGTGAGTAACAAATGATTTCACCTCTGTTCAACCCTCATAAAATGTATAGGGTTCATTCGCGTCCTTCTCTCGTCTTGTGTGTAGTTTCGCATAACGTCTCATGCCATGGCGTCATATCATTGAGATAAAAGTTTTATCGACCACTTCCATCAGTTCCAAGAAGGTTTTATTTGATTTTAGTTTTCCTTCTCTCTCTCTCTCGTTTTCTCAAAGTGTAACTGCCAAATTTCAAATGCCCTCCACCGATATTGATTGACCCTTATTTAGAGAGATTTATAAGTTATCGCGCCCAGATGTTGCTGAATGCCTTCGCTCCGCCCATTTCTCCGCCCCGCTTGAAACTCATCTCAACTCAGGGATCATCTGAACAAATACAACAGAAACTAGACAGTCGGTGCTGCTCTTTTCACAATATCATCGGACATATAGGTTTCCGTTCAAAAAGCTACTGACGGAAAATCGTGTTTAATGTTTCATTAATAACGTTGTGTGTGGTGTAATGAAGTTTCACGCTATACTATAGCTATGTGATTATTCATGCGTGCATACAGTTTGGATAAGGCTTTTTCTACACTCGTTCGTTACAAAGGCTTCTTTTTTTTCGTAAAAACATGGATCAAACTAGCGATACTTGTGCTCAGTGGCGTAGGAAGGTACTTTTGAGTGGGGGGGGGGGGGGGGCTGAAGACTGATGGCCGGCCTGTGGGAGGGGTCTAAAGGGAGGGGTGTCCCCCTCCCCTCCCATTGGAATTTTTTTGCATTTCCAGGTGGCCTCAGATGAAAGTTGGTGCAATATAGCACACTTCAACACCCACTCCATTTTGTAAATAATTTTGCATTTTCACCTGGACTTAGATGCAATTTGGTGCTCCAAATGAGATTTTTTTCTCATTTGGAAATGAAAAAGGGGTTTTCTGACTTGCGAAGCGGGGGGGGGAATGATACTTCCGCCCCCCCATATTTTTCACTGGGGGCTGGCGCCCCCCCCCCCCAGCCCCCCGGTTCCTACGCCCTTGCTTGTGCTATATATGAACACGTCTCGTACTTGCAGCGTTTTGATATTTGGGGTGTTAATGCCATTAACAATTACATTAATGGACATTTCCCTTCACCGGGTATATATACTTTATAATATATATACATTATAATGAAAAAATTAATACAATTAATATCCATTCTCTTCCATATGCTATGCCCAGGAATAAATCAAGTTGTGAATTAGTAACTTAACCGTTTGCTTTCGAAGGACATTCTACCTTTAACTTATAATGTATCATCAGACTTACATATACTTATGTTGGAAATTAGAGGTAGCCGCATAGACATGCAGTACGGTTATCAGGACTTATTTTCATTCGGTTCCAGACAGTTTAAAGTAATGAGATGATGATATATCCTATATCTACTATACGTATATACAAGATCGAGTTACATCAATAATAATCTGTGTATACTCATTCTCACAATAGATAAAGAGAAAGAGAGAGAGATCAGACGCTATAAAAGCCTATTTAGGCCAGTGTATTTTGAAATTCACTTGAACACTGAGGGTTTAAACGTTTGTTCACGTTATAGCTTTAGGGGGTCTGTCCATATAGTGAAACGATTATACTTCCTCTCTAAGATCAACGTGAAAAT